>JAPSES010121817.1:0-16412 GCA_029822895.1 Maxillicosta whitleyi
AGATAGATAGATAGATAGATAGATAGATAGATAGATAGATAGATAGATAGATAGATAGATAGATAGATAGAAAAGAACTAGATAGAACAGAAAAGAACAGAACAGAACGAAATTTATTCAGTCACAGACTGAAACAGCTTCGCGGTCACCGGCTTTGCTTTCTGTTTCCCTTTTCCCGAAGCCGCGTGCGCAGTCTGGTTGTGAGCGAGGCAGGGCAGCCCGCGAGGAACAATCCGGTGGAGGGAAATATCACGTGGTGACACATCTTTACGACTGACGTCATCGCTCTCATCTCCAAGCAACCCCTCCATCAGCACTCACGTCACCGTGCGCCCGAGCCGCACGGTTGCCCGGCAACCTGTGCCTTGCGCTCGGGTCCGGCCTTGCCTTGCACCCAGCTCGGAGCTCTGACGCGGGCGTGACGTTAATAAGGTGGGTATCAATTTGTTATGGTGGCAGAGGAGGGAGGAGGAGGAGGAGGAGTTCCCCCTGTGAGCGCCGAAGCCCTCTGCTCTGCATTCCGGCGGAGCGCCCAGACACGCACCGGTCCTGGGCCGAAAGACTTGTTGAGAATAAGAAAGTAAAACTGGAGGAAAAGTTACTCGGCGCGTGATTTTTTGCTCTTTTCTGCTCGTTGAGGTGTTGAAACGTCGCCGTGGTTGTGGAATGGTTTACGTTTCTCATGAGAGCTGTCTGAATTGTGAGAGAAGGAGGTTTATGTCCGCTTTTTGAGGTAAGACTGTCTTCATGTCGCTGCCTTCAGTTTCACCTACATTTCAGCTTTTACCTACAGGGACCTGTCACTATAAGTCAAACCGTATCTACTGTACATATTGTTATTATTATTATTATTATTATTATTTTAATTCCAGATGGTATTGTATTTCATGTTCCAAATTGTAAATCTGTTCATGAAAATGACAGTTTTCCATACCAAACGGAATAGGGCTTAATATTAATACCAGAATACATACTTAATAATTGTACTGGTACATTGCTGCTACTATTATACTGTGAAAATCACTGTGAAGAAATCAGCTTATACGCCTTTATATAGTCGGCATTTTCAGCCCATTTCTCCAACCAGTTATGTGAAATAGCCTACACTGTGTTCTTATTCTGGATAGATCGTCTATTTTTTTAGTATAGATTGTCTAGTTTTTGTTTTTTTTTTACCAACAGTTAATTCTTGTTGTAGTCATTTTAAGCCATTTCAGACAAAATACTATGTATGTACTATAATGTTGAAAAATGTAGTATATAACTTTACACCTGCAAATGTGTCTCTGCAGGTCTTAGCTTTAAATTAGCCTCATTGCAACTCCAGACGACCATGGTGATCATGTCAGAGAACAGCCGGGGGGCTCAGTCCAACCCTGCCCAGGGAAGGCCCCTTCAGGTCGGCTTCTATGAAATCATCCGCACCCTGGGGAAAGGAAATTTTGCAGTCGTGAAACTGGCGAAACATAAGGTCACCAAAACACAGGTCAGCAGCTCTCACCTTCTTTATTATGAATTTGGAATTATGTGATCATTAAACACTGCTGAAATGTATTTTAATTCATTTATAATGTAACATAATGCATTTGGCTTTGCAGGTGGCCATAAAGATAATTGATAAGACCAGACTGAACCCGTCCAACCTGGAAAAAATTTACAGGGAGGTGCAGATTATGAAGTTGCTGAACCACCCCCATATCATCAAACTCTACCAGGTGTGTTGGATCTCTTATGCTTCTATAATGGTGTGTGTGTGTGTGTGTGTGTGTGTGTGTGTGTGTGTGTGTGTGTGTGTGCGCGTGTGAGTACAGAGTGTTTTGCATGAACAGCAGTGTCTCTAATTCAATATGCTCAAAGTCACTGAGGACTTTATTTGCAAAGGAATAATGTTATTGCATGCATGATTCTGGGAGTAAAAGCAGAGATATATACGGTTTTGCAAATCTGTTCCCCAAATAATACCGTGGCATTCAAGTGCATTGTGCTTCATTATAGTGGATGTGTGGATGTAGCAGTATCAATATGTGTGTAAAAACATTAAGAGATGTTTGCTTTCTAAGTGGTTCGTACAGGTTTGTGCTGAGCTGCTGAGCTTCAGAGCACATTTTACATCATAAGAACAACAGCATTAGTGCAATCCCTTTTGACCTCGCTCTGTGTGTCATTCAGTGCAAGTACAAGTGAGAGCTGTGTTGAAAGTGAGAATAATCACTGGTACCAGTCAGTGCTGGGAACAGTGCATTTCTAACATATTTCTTGGTTGTATAATGGTACTGGCTGCAGAGATATAGAGGGAAAAGTCAGGAGAGTGTCGGTTAAAGATGCACCCACAGGTTTGTGAACATTAAGCCTAATTAGCGTCGGCTGAAGCCAAGTGCAATGTGTCTGGGCGTCACGTGAAGGCTACCCGACAAAGCACTGCTTTAGTCTTAATCAAATTTAAAGACTTAGAAGGAAGAATCCGCTTTTTCCTCTCAGCTGGCCTTGGAGGAGCTTTGGCACGCATCTGTCTACAAACAAACACACACCCACGCAAACAAACACACAATGCCATACACATTTTTTTTCCCTTTTCTGCCCTTTGTTTTATTCTGGATTGTTGTGAAAGTTTTTGAGGATTACTTCACCTCCAGATTTAAGCAGCAGGAATGCACCTAATGTGCAGTCTTGCAAAGTTTTATTGAACATGACTATTCCTTGAAAATACTCTAATGGCGGTGATGTGATCAGAAGCAGAATTATATTTGTGCTTGATACACTTTGATACTAAATGGTAGTGTGCATATGTGTAAACAAAAATATCAGTCAAAATAAAATATATAATGTAGGCTAATATATTTATTCTGGTAAAATTAGAGGCAGATAGTGGAGCAAATTCTGAAATATTTCAAAAACACGATTTTCTTACATTTTGAAACTTTTATTCATTTTGGCTCAAAAACAAAATACATTCAGATACATTAAGATAATCATGTTGAAGGAACATCACTCCTTTTTTTTTTGGAGGGGGGGGGGTGATTCTGATATTTTTCTTTGTGTTTCTGCTTGTCTGAGTTTGTCAGTTTCACCCCTTCCTGTTCAAAGGGAAGACAGTGGCATGAGATCATCTTGTGATCCCAGGGTTACATCCTCTCCACGTCTTTACAGTTTTTTGGGGGCAGTCTCAGACCTTTGGTTTATAATCAGCTGTTGCTTCCACTTCGTCATCGGTCTCATGAGAACAAAATGTGTTTTCCCTTCCTCATTGTCTCAGCCTTTGTGCAACCTTGTATCAACCACACACTCAAGCCTTATCCTCTGCTCTGGTACAGACTGTTGTATACTTGCATGCTTTATGTAACCCCATTTTGAACTTGAACCTTATTCTTACTCGTTTAGAAAATAGATAAGTATTGAAGGGTGGTGCAATTTGAGCTTTTTCAGTGATTCCAGTTAAAGAAGCAAGATAATAAATTATAAATGCAGCCAAGTTCTGCAAATATTATTGTAAATCACGATGTTTGCACTGAGTAATTGGCCAAATTTAATAAGTAGAGTTTTTAAATCAGCTTTACTGTTATATGTTAAAAGTCACTACAGAAATGTAATACTTACTTGGATGCTTCACTGCAGATCAGACAAAAATAAATAAAATAAACGTAAATGTAAGAAATATTCAGTATTAGTTGTGTCAGTAAATACTAAGCAATATAGGTTTTTCTTCAGTAAAGAGGATACTATTGGGAAACATTGATGACCACAACTAGTTTAAAGGCAAGTAAAGAGAAAAAAAAATATGGATGATGAGGGGTTAATCTTTATTTGAGGGGGGTTTGAAGGCTCTTGACGTGCTTTGCCAGTTCTTTAGAGCCATGACGTCAGCTACACCTCAAGGTGACCGAGCCCAAGAGAGCTGCCCTATCTCACAGATAAAGACTACTCCCTGCTTGGAGGCATCTGTGTATTGAATCATTCTTTGCTTGGTTTCTCTAAAGGGCTGGTGGCTGAAAAGAATTAAGCTGCACCATTCAGTGGAATTTAGTGACATTTAATACAGAGCTGGCCGAGAGCATTACTCAGACAGGGCTTTGTCGTCTGACGAAAATTGCTTTGTTGTGCAACCTTTTTGTTTAACTATTCCGAGTAGTTTTTTATAAGCTTTAGGAAAGGCTTGGGAATTGTTTGTTTATGCAGTGCACTGGGCAATAAGTGGATATACATCCGGTGATGGTGATATGTAAGACAGGACCCATGTGAATAGCCTGTGAGAATCCGTCTCTGTTTCCTAGAAATAAAGACATTTGAGTAGTTGGAAATCCAACACTAGTATCTGTTGCCAGCTTGGATCCACCTCAGGGAAAATCAATAACAGTTTAGTTATATAGTTTACATTTAACTTTTGTTCTTATCATAGCCTAGATTGGAATTTTCCATTTTTATTCCTATATTATGCTACAGTTATTTCTTATTTTATTGCTTTAATTTTTATTTGATTTTAGTTTTGCATGAGTTCAGACATGCTGTTTTGGTATAGATTGTTTTCAGTTTTATAGGTATTATGAAGTAAGCTTAGATTTACAAAAGCTGAAGTTGCAAAACGAAACAATGCATAACAACAAATATTTAAAGATCTCCTATTCATCAAAGGAAGTTTACTCTCGTACTGCAACCGGAATCATTCATACTGAAAGGAAATAAAGTTGATTTTATCAAAAGCTCTAGTTCATGATAGTTTCTGTTGCATTGTTCATTACCATTTTTATTTAGTGTTTTTGTTTTTAAAAACTCATTTTTATTGTATCTTCAGTTTTAGTCCTGGTTTCCTGGTGCTTACAGTATGTGTATAAATGGGTTTTCTCAGTCTTAATGTAAATTCATGCAGGAAGTCACACACATCCTTCTTATGTAACAAGATACATCATGGAAATCTTGGGTGTTGGTGTTCAAGTGTATGTGGAACAAGTGCATGGAGGAGTGTAAGAGGGGGATTTTTGTGGTCAGAAAATATCTCATGCCTAGAAATGCCTGGAGCAAACTTTTTCTTGGAAAATTCACTGTTCGTCACCAATGATGACCCACTTGGTTTAAATGGTCATTCTCTCTTTCTTTTTCCCTTAGGTCATGGAGACTAAAGACATGCTCTACATAGTAACAGAGTATGCAAAGAACGGAGAGATGTTTGGTGAGTTCAGCTGACAAAAAGTCCTGTCTGAGATATGGAACGCCACGACATGTCTGCTTCAAATACTGAGTAAAATATCCTCTGTCCCTCCAGACCACCTGACCTCGAACGGCCGTATGAGTGAAGATGAGGCACGGAAAAAGTTCTGGCAGATTCTAACAGCGGTGGATTACTGCCATCGACACCACATCGTTCATCGTGACCTTAAAACTGAGAACCTTCTGCTGGATGCCAACATGAACATCAAACTAGCTGGTAAGTGTAACAAAAAAAAGTGATAAAATGGAAAAAAAAAAAAAAAACTGCTGCTGCACAGTTAGTTTTAACACATGGAATTATATGTTAATTCATTTAATACTTAATTTGTCGCAATATTTTCCTGCACCCTCCCTTTGCTTCGCCTAAAGAAATTGTGTCGTTGGGATCATTCTAATGAAATCGCTGGCTTTGTGTTAATTAATTGTGCATAATGCACTCATCTGACCAAGATTTAACACTACCCAGAGGAAATTGTCTTACAGCACAGAAGCTCAGGCATGAGGAAATATCATGGAGTCTTGCCTCAGTCTCTACATTTGTTTGTGTGACATAAATTAATTTTAGCTTGATATTGTCTGCTCAATGAATGTCTTTAAACCTTACATAACACAGAGTGGTTAAACAGCGCCTCAAATTCTTCACACTGGAATGCAAAACAGCATGGTTTTATAACACTGGTGTTTCTTTCTGTTTTTTTGTCATAGACTTTGGATTCGGAAACTTCTACAATGCAGGGGAGCCTCTGTCTACGTGGTGTGGGAGCCCACCTTATGCTGCTCCTGAAGTATTTGAAGGGAAAGAGTATGAGGGGCCCCAATTGGACATTTGGGTAAGCTCATACAAGCAAACTACAGACAGATTAATTCAAATGGAATCAGGTCACATCGTTACTAACTGTCTGTTTTGCACACTTTTCTTTACAGAGCCTTGGCGTGGTGCTTTATGTTCTCGTATGTGGCTCTCTTCCATTTGATGGGCCCAGCCTTCCTGCTCTCCGACAGAGAGTCACAGAGGGACGTTTCAGAATTCCTTTCTTCATGTCCCAAGGTACGTAATGTTCTAAAAACAAAACACAACAATCATTGTGGATTAGAAATTCAGATGAACTCTGGACAGCATGCTCAGAACCTGAATATTTGTCTATATCTTTCAGACTGTGAAAACCTGATCCGTAAGATGTTGGTGGTGGACCCAGCTAAGAGGATCAGTGTGGCTCAGATCAAGCAGCACCGTTGGATGTTGGCAGATCCAACAGCTGTCCACCAGACCCTCAGTCACTCGCTGACAGAGTACAACTCAAACCTGGGGGACTACAGTGAACCTGTGCTGGGCATCATGAATACGCTGGGGATTGACCGCCAGAGGACTATTGAGGTGAATAAAAATTTTAAAATTAATAAATGAAAGTGGATTTATAGACAGAGTAGCTGAAGATACAAAGGAATGCTCTGTGGTTTCCAACTTGATTATGTTTAATGAGCATGTTGGCTGAACGAACACAAAGCTTTCATTCAAAGAAAAGAGGGAGGAGGAGGCTTAGATGACGTAAGATGAGTCTAGATAAACAAAGCTACCCAATCATTGATATACTGCTTTTTCTTCAGTCTTTGCAGAGCAGCAGCTACAATCACTTTTCTGCAATCTACTACCTACTGCTGGAGAGAGTCCGTGAGCATCGTGCACAGCAGCTCAGCCGCCAGTGTGGAAACTGGAGCCAGAGACCTAGGAGCACCTCTGACTCCTCTAGTCCTGAGGTGAGGGCTCCACCCAACTCCATGTTCTGATGTGATCTGTAATGTTAAAAAAAAAATAACTGAAGGGTTTTTTGCTCACTTCTAGGTGATCATGGAATCCACCGACAGCTTCAGGACAACTGCATTTTCAATCCCGGCCAAAACCAGTCCTCCTGTGTATCCTGAGATGGAGTGTGATCAAGGTGGATTGTTTCAGGTAAACAAAATTTACTAAAACTTCACCCACTACACTTGAGATTTTTTTTTTTTAGCTCGATCTTAAAATATGATTAAGGTTAGAACAGGAATTATTTACTACAGTTTCATTCCTAGTTTTGATTAACCAGTTAATAATAAAGTTTCTCCCATCTATTTCTGCCAATTGTGTCAGTTAGTGGTGTTGATGTGGCAAAGGAAACACATTTCCACACTCTTAAATCAAGCTGAGCTCAGCCAGTTCATTCTGCTACAATTTTTCCCTACAGTGTCTTAAAACTGTTGTTTCATCGTGAATCACTGGTCTGAATTGGGCTTAACAGACCAAAAATAATGCTGCAACCACACATGTCTTCTGTCAATCAGCGGCATTAATAGCCCACTTCCTCCTCCCTTCAGCGTGTGGTGTTTCCAGTGGAGGCCAGCCTGAACAGACTGCTGTGGAACCGCTCCATTTCACCCAACAGTCTGCTGGAGACAAGCATAAGTGAAGAGGTGCGACCAAGGGACCTGGAGGAGGAAGAAGCAACGCAGTGTCTTGGACCCCTGCTCCCTCCCACAACCACCTCCCGCAGACACACACTGGCAGAGGTGTCAGCCCGTTTCCACCAGTGCAACCCTCCATGTTAGTATACCAGAAACACACAGGAACCCACACACTAAAACTTGGTCAGATGTAAAGAGAGTAATTAATCCCTGTTTGGTTCCTGTAGGTATTGTGGTCAGTCCCTCAGATGGTGCCTCTTCTGACAGCTGTCTGAAGTCCTCATCCAGTCACACCCCAGCTTTGCAGGCTGCAGCAGGTGATATGACAACCCTTTTGACCTCTGGGGCTGAAAATGGAGCCCTGCTGCCTGCCGGAGCTCCCCTCGCTCTCTCGTCCCACCTCCTCCCTCAGACCCAGGGAAGCCTACCTGCCAGCTTTCAGGAGGGTCGCAGAGCTTCTGACACTTCCCTTACACAAGGTACAAAAGCAGGATCATAAAATCCAATGTCATCTATCCACTTTGTTCTCATTTCTACAGTGTCACCACTGGCAGATCAAAGTCTTTAACGCTTTTCCGTACTTTCCCACAGGCCTCAAAGCCTTCCGTCAGCAGCTGAGGAAAAACACACGCACTAAAGGGCTTCTGGGATTAAACAAGATCAAGGGTCTGACGAGGCAGGTGGTTCCTCCGCCCTCTTGTAACCGCGGCAGTCGTGGGTCATTGGGTCCAGCTCTCTCAGAGCACCGCAGCATGCTGGAGGAGGTGCTACACCAGCAGCGGTGAGACACTATTACAAAGGATACCATTTTTATCTTCCTCACATTGTATCACATAGATACTAAAAGGCACCCACCATGGATTTAAATGGAAGCTAATACTCAAGTATCTTAAAGTATTCGAATAAGGCCATAATACCATTTACAGCCAGCTTCTACTCAAAAAGCTTACATTTCATTCATGTTCAAATATGGTCATGTTTGGCTCCAAAACACAAGACAGTGAGAGGAAAAAATGATAATCTGAGGCTGCAAGACGATAGTTCACAAACCAGTGGGTGACGTCACAGTGACTATATCTATTTCTTTAAACAGCCTGTGGCCGTGGATACATAGTCTGATCTTGTGCTTCTTTTTTTTTTTTATTTCCCAGAATGCTACAGATTCAGCATCAGCCCCAGCCACAGATCCAATCTGCACAGACCGGTCCAGCCCAGAACCCCCTCCTCTTTCTGGCCCAGCAGCAGTCCTCCTCCCCTCCACCTTCAAATGTATTTGCATCTTCCTCCATGTTTGATGCCCCCGCCTCCTCCGTCCTACAGAGCCAAGCCCAGCACTCCCTGCCACCTCAACAAGCTTCAGTGGGTCTGCAGCACGGCGCCTGGACACAAGCCCTCGAGACTTCCTCAGCCAGCTGCTCCTCTTCTTCCTCATCTGCTTACTCCTGTTCTCTGTCCCCTGTGGCTTCTGCTGCTTACCTTCTTGAGGCACGTCTGCACATCAGCCAGCAGCCCCACCCTCCCATCCACACCAGCCTCCAACAGCAGCCTCATGCTACTACACAAGGCACCTTCCCTATCCGGTCCAAACCAGGGATGTGGAGCATTGGCTCGGTTTCCAGCACAAATCCTGACATGCAGGAGTTGAGTCTGGCTGGACAGCAACAGCAGCTGAGTAGCTGTGTGATGGTGAAATAAAACATCAAGATCAGTGATTGCAAAAGTGATGGCGAACTAAGAACAAGCAGCAACTTGTACTCTTCACTGAAAAATGTGGGGTACATGTCAGATTCTGTGCATATACATGTGCATGATGTGTTAATATCATATAAGCTAAAGACTAAAGCAATAACCAAACTCTGGAGGGCGCAGTAAATCTGCATCAGATGGCCAGAGAAGCAATAACAGACTGAAAAGATTCTCATCCAGCTCCCTGATGCTACCAGAGAATGAAATGAGAGCTGACAACCAATACAGTTATGTCTCACATGTTTTGATGCTGTCTAACTTATCTTTTTTGTATTGTTTCAAAAGAGGAAGACTTCACCTTCCTCTTTCTTTTTTAGACACTTTTTTGTGTTTTTGCGTCATTTCCTGTTCTCCCTTTTTTGACGGAACTGGACACACGACCAAAATTATTCTCTTTTTCATATTATTTCTTGACTTTTTTTTCTCCCTTTTTTGCCTTCTAAAGAGACATTACTCTGTAGCAGTGCAATGAACATGCAGTATAGTGCCCTAAGCTTATGTACACACATTTACTGAAGGAATATTGTACTGAAACTGTGATTCTTTTCTGTGCAAAATGATAGCTACGCAAATGCTGCTTTTACCTCAAGCTGCAAGAAGACTCCTCATCAGCCAAAACTGAAGGAAAGTAGTATCTGTCTTATTGAGCAGAAGCACAAAAGGTACATCAGTCAGCTCAGTAGCACCTTTATGTGGATACATTAATCCATATTCCCTTTTTTAAGAAAGTACCTTCCTTTTAGACGTTTTTCTACCTCCTCAGGCAACAAGAGCAGAATTTGGATAGAGCAAAACCTATAAAAACTAACATACACTTTGTCTGGAGTCAGACACTTTTCATAAGGACAGAACAAAGACTGGGAACAGTGCAATATTTCACATTGAAATACAAAGGAAACACAAAGCTGAGGATCTATATAGAGTGGTTATAATGTATATGAATATTTGCCTGAGGCTTTTTGTTAGTACTTCCATTTGTCTGTTTTGCTGGGTTAGTTAGCTGACTAGAACAGGTACTGGTTATATAAGAAAATAAAATGACACTGTAGAAATTGAGGAGAAAGGCATTTGAAAATGCTGTCTTTTCACACAGCATGCTTGTGGCTGTTTAGCTACAAGAATTTGGGTTTTACCAAAGAATGAACATCATAGGAGATGGCTGATCTGTCACAGATACACTACTGATTTTTTCGCAATGCTGTCTTTAGATGTAGCAATGTGGTGGTTTGCTAGCATTTTCACATGATCTCTTAAGCTTTTGCTGTGAGAAAACTCCTGCTGCCACCAAATCCTAATGCTACATATGTCGTAACAGTTTTAGTTAATACTATCAGGACCATGGTGGTATTCATTTTTGTACTTTTCTAGAAAAATGAAAAAAGAACAATGAAAAGAGTCAGAACATAGCAATACCATAATGTGTTGGAAGTTGAACAGTGGGTAGAAATAGGTAAAATTTCCTGCTAAGAACTGATGTGTATGTTCAGTCAGTTCACAGAATATATTAGAAAACTGCAAGAAATAATTAATACTGTAAGCGTAGTTAGTTTTCTCGTACCTGTGAAACACCCAGTGGTTATAGAGCAGCAGTGTTTTTCCATACCCAGTTCTGTGTTGGAAACATGCAGTGTTTATATTTCTATCCACCAAAATTTTAGTTGATTGCACTCACGACCAACACTTGTGCCTTTGTCTGAACAAAAATGCGAGCTGAGGTCGACATCTCCGACTCCTACGCTGAAGTAAGAATGAGAGAAAGATGAATGGCTCTGCTTGTGGCCCCTTTTGATATCTTTGACTTTTCAACTTGCTCTGTAAACATAAGCAAGAATTGCACTTTACCCATATTTCTTATTACTGATTTTGTTTGCTTCTCATGTTGAAAAGAAACTTCATAAAACTATTGAAACACTAAGGCTCTTGATGCAAATCTACAAGATGACCCTTTTGATATACTTTATAATAAGAAGTATTTCATGTTTTTTTCTGATTTGTTACTTGACTGTGAGTATATGCATGTCAGTGCATTTGTCTGTATGTGAGTGCGTGTGTGTGTGTGTGCGTGTGTGTGGAGGGATCACAGAAAGAGAAAGGAAACACAGTTGTTGGTTTGTGAAAGATTGTTTATTTATGTGGCTATTTATTTAAATAAAGTTCACTTCCTAAAATTTTGTTGGGTTGTTTATTTTTTTCAACTTAACATACACATTTACTCATGTTTGTTGTTAAAAGAAACAAAACTGCATAGTTTTCCTTAAATAGGCAACATACCTTTTCAGTCATCAGCAAAGTGACAATTCTCTAGCAGCACTCAATGTCACTCTTTATTTGTAATACATTATCATAAATACACAATGTGCAAAAAGTGCATGTGCATTTTTCAGCTTCTGTATTAAAATGCAGTCGGGATATGTGTGAAGTACGAACAGCAGTAAAACAAAAAAAGAAGTTTAATAATAAGAAAATCCCTTCTATAAATCATAGTTGGTATTTAATGTGACCTCCCTTTACACTTAGCATTTTTACAACCCTTTTGTTCAGACAATATGAGATTTATTACATTCATATTCCAACATATACCAGATTTCATCCATGTGTCAGATGTTTCTACCTGTTTGAGCTGCCCCTTGTGATGGGGTCAGAGGTCATACTGACTTTAACCTTCGGAAACCCATTTAGTTCCTTTTTTTGTGTGCCTCTGAATTGTGTGCATGTACTTGTTGTATTTTCTTGTATCTGAAGTAAAGGCAATGAAAAATAAATATATATAATATGAAACCTTTATTTATATTGTACAAGCTTTTAAATGGTTTGCACAATTTTGTATCAGTGTGTCTTTTTAGGATCCATTTTGTGGATACAAGTGAAAAAAAAAAAAAAGACCAGGTTATATACAGGAGGTTATGTACAGCTAAAAAAAAAAAAAACATACCGTACATTGTTATGCTAGACTAATGAAAATGTCAAAAGCACAGGAAATCTGTCCTGTATTTAGTTTGTGAACATAAAAACTGACAAATCTAACTACAAGAAGTTTCTTTGGATGAGACATAAACAAAACCTAGTAACTATGATGGCTTTGGGTGGTGTCTGAGTCAACAAAACATTTGATAATGCCTTTCTGCTGATGATGAGGGACACTGATGATGCACTAACACCATGTGACAAACTGATGCAGTAGTGATGCATTCGACCCTGATGACCCTTCTTCTGGGTAATTATTCATAAAACTAGGAAGGGACAGGTGTCTGACGTCTGATAGAGGAGGCTACGTGGGAGGTAAGTGACGCAACCACGGAACAACCTCTAAACGAGCCAAATCAACTCTGCTCTGTGTGTGTGTGTGTGTGTGTGTGTGTGTGTGTGTGTGTGTGTGTGTGTGTGTGTGTGTGTGTTTTTCTCAGTAAGGCGTGAGGCTGAGAAAGTCATGAATTTCCATGGATGTGAACAGATCCTTTTCTGGTTATTGAAACATGCTGACTGTGCTCAGCGCATGTGCAGAGTTACTGAAGTGCTTCACACGTACATACTCACACATGTTGAACATATGGCTTGGCATTTGGCATTTGGCTCTAGGTGTATGGTTGGGCATTTGACATCTAACCACCACAAACATATCAGTCATCAGCTGCTGCCTTCTGCAGACGTGACCTTGTGTTAGCTAATGGGGTTTTTGCAGCGTGCTTTCAACAGCACAGCACGATTTATAGCTGTGAAGAAAAACTTGACTTTACGTTTTAGTGTCATGAGGCAACTGAAGTTACTTTACATGTTTCATTATCATCACATTACAGATATTAAACTCATGGAGTAGATTTATAAAAGATATTTAAAGTACAGGCCTTTAGAGCAGTGTGATATTATACAGGTAGTCCTCAGGTTACGTTATTTTGACTTTACGACGCCGGAGTCTCGTCCGCTATTACTGTACAACGCTGAAATTTTGTCCGCCATTACTGTACATATGTACTGTATACTGTACGTAGATTAAGTACAGTATCTTATTTTTTACTTTATTTTATTAATATGAAGTATAATACATGTATTTGGATAGTTATTTTGAGATTTAGGGCGTATTTCGGAGTACTAAAGGGTTAATTCCAACTTACGTGGAAATTCGGGTTATGTCGACAGTGTAGAAACAGAACTAATTCATAACCCGAGGACTACCTGTATTTGTATATTTGTTATAATCAGAGTCATTGATAACACAGAAATGCATATAAATGACATTGTTTAGAGTTGCCGTTTCCAAACTGACCTAAAGTGATTTGAGGACGTATTTTTATTATATCACCATTTGCCTGATACATGATAATGCACTGACACGTGGATGACATTTTCTAATTAAAATAGAAGAAGAGCATTCTGTGTTTCATCGGATCCCTTCCAAATACAGAGGTTTTTGTCGTGTGGTGCTCAATGAATGAATGTTTCACATTGAACACACTGGACAGATGTTTTCATCAGGGTGAGTAAAAACAACTGAAGACCCTGGAGCTAAAAGTTCTGAAGTCACATTTTTGGACAATTCAAGTTGAGCATATACATGTGTTGTATTTATTTAGCTAAGTCTAACATACTTTTTTGTGACTTCTACTACTTTAAAAATAAATAAATAAAAGAGGCAGAGTTTTGGCAGCACAGAGTCAGTCAGTCATGTTTGTTTGTGTATGTAAGCATTAGAATTGTTTGCTTCATGTGACTCATGTGCTACTAGTTAACAAACATTAACCTACTTGTCAGCATGATTGGATTTCCTCGACTTGTCCCTAATCTGAATTAGACAGTGCATTAATTCAACACTGTTTTTACATTCAAAGATAAATAAATAAATAAATAAGTAAATAAATAAATCTGCTGTACTTTTGTACACTACAAGAGGTTATATATTTCTCTTGTGGGTCTTCATGTGTGATGACCTGACATTCTGGGGTAAATTATCGTACACGAGTCACCTAATACCTAATACATGTGCAGTCTATTCTACCAGTCGCAACATAAAACAGCTTATATTTCTGATTAGTAAAGAGGATATTAGACAGGGACAGCTATGCCTCTAACTAGATGAAAAGACGTCGTATGAGAAGACATGTCCACAAATTGTCCATCTTGGGGAATTAATTATACTGAGCTGGCACAGACTTTCACAGGCTGAGAAAGTCATACATATCCATTTGGCTTTATTTACCACATAAAGAGGAAATTACAATGACATGAAATTTCAAATAATAGCAGAGAGAGTTATCGGATTCTTGCCACATATCCCCTGTTGATTTTTCAGTCACAGCAACAATCACACAAAAATCAGCAGCAGTTGCAGGTAGCAGCAAATTATCAAATTAAATCATATTAGGGCTGGGTATATTTATCAAGCTGAGTATTGGATCGATACTAGCGTGGTGAGATTGATGCTTTTGTTGCAGTTTCTTTTCTATACATCCAGACAATTATTAGAATTTTCTTATTTAGTTTGTTTGAATTCCCCGCTTTGCTGGAGAGCACAAAGTCAGAGCGCTGATTTAAAGCAGTCCATGATGGCGGACAGAAAGAGAAGTGCTGTGTGAAGCTTATTCACTGCAGCTGACAGGGAAACTGCCACATGTAACATGTGCAAAAACATGTTTATTTGTCTAAAATCTTTCTCCTGTTTTTATTATAATCAACTAACTAAAGGCAAAATCATTAAATTATTCAATGACCATGACATTTCAAGTAAAAAGTATTAGTATGGTATCTAAATGGTTGATAGTAAACCTCTATTTACTTGGTATCGGACTGATACCAAAATTCCCAATATCGCCCACCCTTACATCACATCTGAACTATATCTATCTATCCCTATATATCTAACTATCCCTATATCTGATAAATGATTATGACTGGCTCAGTAGGTAAATGAATAGACCAAAAGGGGTTACGTAAACTTTCAACCACTGCTGTAATCATATAAAAAATAAAGTTGACCTGAATGTGAGCCTTGTTGGACTCCACAACAGGAAGGCCTACTGTAATAGAGAGCTTCACAGGAACAGGAAGGACAGTAAGTTACAGCCAGACAATAATCATTTATGAGTCACATCAGATCAATCATCAACAACAGTGACATGGCTTCCTGATGTGTTCGTACTGAATAATCAGTACTGACTGAGTTGATCTGCTGTTATGTAATCAGTGTTGATTTTGGGAAGATGATGATTTCCTCTGCATCCCCACCACACATTATCATCAGACTCACTGGTGTTACTGTCTGCACTGTCACAAATAAGGCCCATCATACTTAGATCAAACAGACTCATAATATTACTGAGTAAAATTATGCTACATAAATATTTAATCAGAAAAGTTTATTCAACAAGAAAAGTTCATTCAAATCTACTAAATTTTTCAAATGAATAAATTTACTTTTAGATAAAACAAAAAAAACTGTATTATTTGTTTGCTTGTTTAATCAAATCAATTTTGCATTTCTTATTTCATAACAATTCTAGTGTCATTTCATTTCTGGAATATATTACTTCCACTTGACTCTTCTACACTATTCACAATATTTACAATATATGGAATTAATGAATAACAAATACCTTTTTTTTACAGAAATAAAATGGTTTTGATCAACATATTCTCATTTATCATTATTTAATTACCAAATACTAATTCAATAGAACCATAAAATAAAATTTTAAAAAAAACTAGTGGCTTTAAAATGAGTAAAATAAATACATTTTCTTATACTTATACTCATAATTAAAATCCCTACAACATTGTATCTTTATTTTATTTTTTAAAAATATTTTGATATGTAATCAATACATGCTTTAAATATGTTCAGTTCCAAGTAATATTTTTTAACAATACCTTTGTAGAGATCGTTCAACCTCTTTTTCCTTGTTAGTGTGTGTGCGTGCGTGCGCCCGTGTGTGTGTGTGTGTGTGTGTTTGTAAAACTCTATTGTGTGGGGACACGAGTATGAATACACAGTCTCATCCTGGGGACACAAAAATTTATGGGGACCAAAAATGTGTCCCCAC
>JAPSES010121854.1:0-16411 GCA_029822895.1 Maxillicosta whitleyi
TGGGGGGGTGGGGGTGGGGGGGATCCTTGGCCTTTGCTGAGGCTGTAAACCATCACCCTTCCATAGCAACTGTCAGCCTTAGTTGGGGATTTCCTTTTGTTCGCAGCTCAGTGACCACTTCAGTGACATCCTATGCTGGTGGTTTAGTGGCGATACCTTTGTTTGTAGCACACAGTAGTAAAATCAGCAGAGTTTTCCCTCAGAGTTAACTAATACTGAATAAAAACATGCTGCCTACATAGGGTCTTGGTGCGGAAAATGCATTTTAGCTGCCAGGTTGACACAGATGAAGTGTAGCAAAGCTCCATAAATGTACAGCTTCAGGGAGTTCTGATGTTCTACTGTTTGAGTCACAGTCAGGGCTTAGATTTAGACAAGTGGAAATAAACCGTACTAGTGCAGAGGCATTTCATATTTGAGTTCCTTTTAGATGTAATGAAGGTCCTTGATGCGAGTTGACCAGTCACTTTACAGCCTGAGTTTGAAAGAATTAGCACCTTCCTCCCTCGGCATTCATAAGAAAATGGTAAAAAAAAAAAAAAAAAATTACAGTAATTGCAAACGAGGGCCAAAAGGATGGATACAGCATTGTACTGTCTTTTGGTAACCACTACAGAAACTTCCTTGTTGAAACACCATTGGACAGATTTGTCTCACACAGACTGGTTTAGTTGGTGTTGAAGTGAATCAGTTGGGAGACCACTGCTGTAATTTGATGTTATGTTGGCGATGGATGCCACTCCATAGATGTATCTATAGGATATATATATATATATATATCCGTCTTCCCCAGTACTAGGCTGCCTGTGGCTCCAATGAACAAAGTTTTCGTAGTTCAAATCCTGGCTCGAAGTGTCAAAGTACGACACTAAACCCTAAATTGCTGTAAAGCACTTTGAGTACCAAGGTGTAGAAAAGTGCAGTTCATTTACTTGGGTCAATATATAATTGAGGAACCTTTTTGAAGTCCATGAGATATACTGTATCTTGGATAAATTTTTATTAAAAGTAAAAAAAAAAAAGGTTTTAATGTTAATTATGAAGTCTTTAAAAAATTCCGTAATTATTTAATTACAGAAACAGTCACCTATTAATAAATGACTAGATGTAATAAAATATCTACTAAATAACTGTCCATAACAACAGCCACTTTCTAATTAGCTAAACAATAAAATGCCGATATTCAAAATTGTTTTGATTGTGTTCTTTTTATGAAGTTGATATAGTCATGACAGATGTTTATTTTTGGCAATATATCACGTTTTAGTATATGGAAAATAACAAATATATGTATGTCTCAGAAATCATTTTCAACTAAGTTTTTTAATTACAAAAACACCTCTTAAGATAGTGTGTTAATTCTAAATCACATAACCCGCTCTGTAAAGGTAACTCAGAAAGTCCCACCCCATTTCCCAGTGCCTGTGTAGGGTTACCCCCACCCTAAGCCTGGGTGAAACTAGTAAAACACCTCTGCCTACAATTCTGTTTGGTCGGCCTTTGTCCCCACATATCCAACTACATTCCTGTCATGTATGTTGGGGAACGTTTTAGCTCCAGACCTGTGTGGTTGGACGGTGCCTCACAGAAAAGGTCCTGGGTTTATGAACCTTGTGTGTGTTTCCTGTGTCTTTGGGGGTTCTCTCCAGGTTTTCAACCTCCTCCAACCATCTAAAGACAAGGATCCAATTCAGTTACTCCAAATTATGAATAAGAAGCTTTTGTCTTTTTATGTGGCTCCTGTGATGTACTGCTAACACATCCATGGTGAACCCACCTTTAGTTCGGTCGTTAGAACCCTCCAGAGGATTCAGCAGTTCAGAAAATGAATGAAAGTTAGACATATCTCCCTAAGGAGGAGCAGTGGTTCACAGATGCAGTGTTCGTCCACATAAAACCAAACATAAAGCAAAGCAATGCCACTTAAATGACACGCCAACAAAGAATGTACCTTATAAATGTCTTTAATAGGACTATATTTTTCGTCTCTTTCCTCCCTGTATGTTCTTCTTGTCTGAAACCAGCTTAAATGAGATGGAATGTGTTTTCACAGTTTTTCTGACACAGATGAAGGTCCTGTGGGAATACCACAGAAAAGCAGTTGTGAAACTGTGATGTGCTAAGCCACCACACTGGAGTATTTAGAGTATTTGTTTTTATCTGGATATTACAGAGAAACGCTCTAACACGTTCATAAACAGTGTAAGTTGCTGTATATGAACTCATTCTGGTAGAATGTGACGTGTTCTCGCTCCGACCACCTCTGGTTCCTCTGATCTAATCTTCTGGGAAATGGACTTGAGGCAAAGACGATGGACTGGAAAGATTTAACGCAGTCACAGGGAAGGAAAAAAAAAACTCAACAGAGAGTTATTAGAAATTATGGAATTTTTGGACACAGATACATTTCACATGGGGTGAATGGAACAAGACTGCTCACCACTTTTAGTTTTAATGCCACTATAGTCATGAGGCTCGCTGTGGCGTTAACCCTGACCGGGCTGATGGACCCAAAGGAAAACACACAAGAGTTAACAGTGATTGTTTCTGCCAGCTCTGGTATGAAGCATATTGTTAAAATATATTTGGTTTTGCTAATATAGCCTACATGTATACACAGAAGAAAACCATTTCTGTCATTTTAGACCAAAAACCTCAGATAACCTTTGCTAACATTGCTTTACTAATACCACAAAGCTGATAAAAATAACTACCTTGCAAGATATGATCTATTTATTTATGTAGTATGAATCTATTTTTAGTATTTGCCTGGTTCTGAG
The DNA here is from genome assembly GCA_029822895.1 of Maxillicosta whitleyi. Taxonomy (NCBI): domain Eukaryota; kingdom Metazoa; phylum Chordata; class Actinopteri; order Perciformes; family Neosebastidae; genus Maxillicosta; species Maxillicosta whitleyi. Next base: position 2,781 of record JAPSES010121854.1, read on the forward strand.
AAACATAGCTTTGTGTTTTCGGAAATTCTTATTACCTCCGCCAAGGAGGTAATAAGAATGGCCTGGGTTTGTTTATGTGTTTGTTTATTTGTTAGCAAGATAACTCAAAAAGTTCTGAACGGATTTTAATGAAATTTTTAGGAAATGTTCGCTCTGAGACAGTGATCCGGATCACAGTCTGGATCCAGGAAGTTTTTAAAGGATTCTCTATTAGTTATTGTTGGCGTTGTTGTGGTTCTAACAAATGTCCACCAGATGGCAGTGTAACTCCTGTTTTCTCATATAGTTCATGGACTTTTCTATAGACGTATCTTCAATAGTTATGGAGCTAGATCCTGAAGAAAACCACCATTAGGGAAATGTGGATTTTCGCTAATAACTATTCAACAAATAACGATATCAGTGTCATTCTAATTGTAAAGGGTGTATTTCCAGTGTCAATAATCTAATAAAATAGATTAAAAAAAAACAAATGTAATATTGCGGGTTTGCGCTCTCTGGGTGCTTTTCTAGTTATTAATGTCTTTATCACATACCAGTATTTCCTTGAGGCTGAATCTTGCTGTTGTTGCAGTAATACTCAAAGTGCACTCACTGTGATGAAGGCGGTGATTAGAAGAATCGTTCCTGTGGAGCTGAGGGACAAATTGCTCTCTCACTGGTCAGGAACCCAATCTAACTGATTAACCCCGAGGCTTTCACAGCACTAACACATTACCACACATGATCCTCGCTGGGAGGCAAATTCCTCTTTCTAACCTTACCCGTGTGTCCTTTCCTGGATGACTTCATTCATTGTTATTATGAAATGGCAGCGTGTCATACTTTCCTGCTGGAAAGTGTTTTTGAGCGCAGCCGTTGGTTTAAAGTGATCTCAGTTTCTACAGCACCTTGTTTTGCTGAGCTCAGCCTCTGAGGAATCAAACCCTGAGATGTTTCTGGTTTTACAGAATGCTGACGTGATCACTGTGGGTCAGAGGGTTCTAACGGAGGAGAAAGGAAGGAGATACTGGTGTGTGTTAAAGAACCAGCGCCAAGATATGGAGCGGAGATCGCACTTCTGCACAGAAAACCAACAGAACAGAACCGTGATCCAAATGAAGTTGTGGAGCTCTACTAGACAAAAGCTAAAATATCATGAACATTGTCCTATATAAATACAAAAAAAAAAAAAAAAAAAAAATCAGCCAAAAATCAGGAAATTTAGTTTGGTTATGTTTTTGAAGGCTAGAATGAAACAGACATTCAAAGACTAGAATTAATCCAATAGGAGGAAAGGACAGTGTTTAAACATGGCCTCTATGAGACTGAAAACAGTTATTTTAAGTAGGATAATGCTGAGTGTTGTCTCATGAAATAACAAACCTACACAAACCCTTTTGTTTGATGGGTAATCTGTTCACTATCCAAATTGGAAATTGGATTTAGGGGTGGGTGATATGTGGGGGGGAAAAAAAAAAATCTTGATTATTTAAAAGAAATTTCCAAATAACAATAATCTGATATCCTTTTTGTTTGCAAAGAAAGGCTGTATTTTAGAACAACAGGTACACATCTTCTGCAAAACATGGGAGGGGGTTCCGTGGGGTAGGGGCATTAGTTATATACATGGGTGTGGGGTCTACAACTAACATAACTAACGCTGGTGTGAAAAATTAAACCTGAGATGTTTTCAATGTCCGACTCTTGGCTTCTATGTCTATTATACAGTGGATGTTCGACGAAATTTCCACAACTTCGAACCTGTTTCCACTGAGCCCCTTTCACTGCTCTATGCCCCCCCCCCTCCCCTTTCGCCTGGATCATGTCAGTGTACTGTTGCCATTAGTGGTGGTCTATCCCAGACAACCGGCTGCACATGCAAAATCTTCTTTTAAATAGAGCGTTCTCTAAGACCTCACACCTGTTGTCATTTCACTCTTAGTAAATCACCTGCAAACTATGGTTAAACCCCACACGCAAAATTCTAGATTGGAGATGCAAATCAGTACACGCCAATTCTGATCCTAGTAGATCCAGCCCACAATACTGAATAAAATTCATTTAAAATAAATAAATAAATAGTTCCAGCTCTTTAAGGGTTAAATAAAAGATCTGAATCCTCTTCCAGTTCTGTAGGTTAGTGTCTGAGAGCTTGAATAAACACTTTCTATAGTTTATAAATCATTATCAGCTTCCAGCAGAGTTTTCTTCATATGTATTATTGATGGTCCTGGGTCTTCTACTCCACCATCCTTCTGCCCTCTGTTTATGTTCAGTGCATCACCGTATCCTAAAATGACACTTTGATAAATGAATGCACCTCACAGCGTCATCGATCTGCACTTTTCCTCTGTTCAGATTAATTGTCAAATCACTCCCTGAGGTGCGTCCCCCTCTGTGGGAGAATCCATCACAATAAGTAGCTGCTCGGTGTTGTAATGGTTGGACTGATGCATGATAATTGTCAGCGAGAGACAGTCAGCGATTTACTTCAGTCTGAAAGCTGAAGCAGATGGACTGATGTGGAAAATATCGCCTGCTCATTTTTATTGTCTGTCATTTTGACGGACAGGGTTGAACAAATTCTGTCAAAACACATTATTATATGTCATTTCAAATTAAATGACATATGAGGGAATTAAATGAGGGACTAAGTGTGGGGGGGGGGGGGGGTTGCACTTAGTCCCCAGTTTAAGATGGAACTAACACAACTTAAAAAAACCATTTGAAATAAGGAAATGAAACTTAAATTCAGGATAACTGTAATTAAAATTTGACAAATCGATTAGTAATTTCAGTTTTCAATTTCAATTTGTAATTAGGCCTAATCTGACGTTTCTAATGACATTATAATGTTTACATGACCTGTGTAAGATTCCTTGTCACATTCAGATCGATAATAATACATCGGATTGCCTGTAAATGCAGTGATTGCAACTTGTTGCACTGACTGCTGTTTGTGAGTTTCTGTGTGTGGGGGGGGGGCTTCCATTTCCTGAGTCATCATGTGTCTGATCCCTGGTGGCCTCGCAGTGACCACACACAGAGCGTCCTGCGGCTGCGGAGCTGCAGGGCCACGCTCCCACGGGGCCGCACGGGCGTCACTCAGCCAGTGAGTGTCAGCTGCCGGCAGCAGTTTGTGCCCAGAGAACAGTGGAGCTGGGGGGGGACGTCGGTCCTCATCCATCAGCCCTCAGCAGCTGCATGTACACACACAGTAACAGGACTCGTAACAGGCCAACGTGGCTGGATGTTTTTTTTTTCATGCTGTTTTTTTGTGCACGGTTACATGGGGGGGACGCCGCTGTTGTTACTTTGTGTTAGAACTACTGGTTAACCACTTCCTGTAACTAGTAAAGCTGGAGGTGAACTGGTTGTTGATGGGAACACTGGGTTGATGCAGAGGTAAACGCCTGTTTGTGTCATAACTGTGTCTGACATGGACCCGTCTGCCCACTGTGTTCCTGCGTCCGGTGTCCGGTCATGTGATCGGCCTCTGCTACGTCGCTCGTTGATGCCTCTATAATGAGAGTAAATAACTACGGCTTATCTATGTCACATGACTGAACTACAGTTATTCTGAAAACACAATATTTAACCACACGTCGTCTTAAAACGGATTAAACAGTGTGTTAATAACATGGTTAATAAGCAATAAGTAGCACCAGTGTAGCAAATGTAGCTAAAAGTTGCTAGCTTGCGACGCGTCAGTTTACTTGCTCTGACGCGCCGTGTCATTCATTTTTCACCTTTTGCACGGTGACGGAACAGTAGAGCGTTTTTAAGATTTCCACTCTGGAGGGTGTTTTCACTTTTTTGCGTTTGTCAACCACCAAAAACGCCGTCACCTTCTAAACGATATCGGACATCCAATAAAATGTTTTGTGTTTTTCACCCCTAAGCGTTTCCGTGTAAAGTGCCCCCCCCAGAGTTTGTTGAACCTTTTTGTCAGCTGATTCGGCACACCTGTGAGCATCAGGTAGACACGGTTACTGATGTGGGAGAGTCGTAGGTGATACTCTTTGTAGCTGATGAGTTGTGGTAAAACGAGGGAGAGACAGTTTCAAACTGTGACGATCCGGTTTTCACTTACATTTTTCCAAGCGTTCCCTTTAGACACAAAAACACGAGTGATGGCAGCAACCCCGCCTTGTGACAATTCGATTCTTTTTTCTGTCTTACATGTCAAAAGTCTCTTCAAGTCAATATAACTAGTGAAAGATCTTGAACAAATCATTGGTATATTATTAATATCTGTTTTCCCTCCACTTTTCCCAGGTTTCAATTATTAACCTCAGTCGTCAGTGTTTGTTTAAAACTAACAGACACACGGTTTGACAGAAATGCTGAGTAAAACTGACGCAGTGTGCCACAGAGCCACCACTGAACCCCCCCAGCTCATGCAAATAATGACAGATGTGTCACTGCTGTGTCAGATACTCGCTGCTTCAAGCTAACTTCTTTTAAGGAACATTTTGGTTGGAAGCAGTCGCATTGATCTTCAGCAGGAAGATCATGTTAGTGCAAGTCAGGCAAAGCAGAGCGTTATGTGAGTCAGGGCGCTGCTGGCAGGATCCACAGGAAACAGAAGCTAAAGTGAGGGAGTCGGATGACTGCTGAAATGCAGAGCATGAAGACACGGTGGCTGAGCTGACGTGGCTTTGCAGACCACAGTATTAACATCCTAGCAACTGGCTCCAAACCTCCTATTCAGCATCTTTTTCCCCCCTTTCATGACCATACTGATGATGCTTCTGTTTTCTTGCTGACGAGTCTTCCAAATATCGACAGAAACGATCAGCAGTTTGAACTGTGGAAAATACCAACCAAAATTATGTTGAGGATGGTGGTGTAACCACGGAGGAGATCACTGGTGGAAACTTAAAGGAGGGCTTATGCACCATCTCACTGTGTTACTGGTAAAAAAGAAAGGCTAATGCAAATAAGCAACTTTCAAGCAAACGCTGATGCATTTACACCAATATAATCTACCAGGTTTAACGCTATAACTGTACGAGTCAACATGCCTTCACCTACAGATGAAGCCCCTGTTTACTGTGGACAAAGGTTGGAAACTTTAGAATAATCAAATGTTTTATTAGCTCTGAATATTTATCAGTTATAATGACGCACTGTTTTCTGCATCGCCCATTATCAGTTTGTGCGAGATTAAAGTTTTAGTGGAAGCAGGGGAATAATCAGTCACAATATGCACCTCCACCACAAGGTGTTGTACCAATCACACCTGTTGAGTTACCTCAGGTTCATGCTTCTTTGATACAGTTTAAATGCAGTCTCATTACTCATTGCATTAAATAAATTAAAGGAAGTTTGGTGTTTTTACCACAGAACCACAATTTGTCTTTGGACCTGACAGCGTAAGTGCTAATGACGTCCACACTGAACCTGTTGGAAATCTGTTGATGTGATTGGCAGCAAAGTCGCAAAATGGCTCCAAACAACTGGACGCACACTGTTCTGTTCAGCAGATCCAGTCCTTTCCAGCTGTTTGCAGACTGTCTTTGAAGCTGAACACACGCAGCCTGTGAAAGGCTGTTCGCTACAGCACGACCTGTGTTCAGCCCAACATGGACAAAGATGAATTCTCCCAATTTTCAAAACCGTCTTTTGAGGATGAACGAATATTTTTTCAGTTTCAAGTGAAGGGGGAAAGGAGGCTGGGAAGAGAGGGAGAAAAAAAAAAAGGGGGGGGGGTGAATGAGGCTGTGCCAAAAAACAGGTTGGTATTATGTAAATGGTTTAGACTTTGGATGCTGGAACAGCGTTCTCACTGGACAGTGGACCCTCTAAATGCTGCAGAACGCTGCTGTTTGGGTCCTGACTAGAACCAGGAAGTCGGACCATGTTCCTCCTTTGCTCAGGTCTCTGCACTGGCTTCCTGTCACTCAGAGAATAGATTTTAAAACCGCTGTAGCGTCTCTGTGGTCTGGCATGTCTTGGATTTGTTCTGACCTGGAACCAGGAAAACGTGACGGTTCCTCATCACTTACATCCCATAGGTTGAACATTCTGTTGTAACTCTGTTCAGGATTCTGATTGGTTAATGGTACTCTTTTTGTCTCACCCCAGTACCGTCTACAGGTTTGGTACATTTTTGATAGTGGAGATGTACAGGACTGTGTGAATGATAATTTTTCTTAAAATGGTCATGTGTGCACGCATTTGTTTTTTTTAATGTAAGGGGGAAAATACCCAGCGACAGTAAACATAGCCCCAGTGTGTTTGCACACCTCCCACAAGTCTGACAAATCCAAAAGGCTTTTGTCCAGACATGTCTTTATCAGTTGAGCTGCTTTTTTAAAAGTCATTGTGTTTATTGTGGGATTGAGTATCAATGTTAGAGCATCTTATCATCTTAAAGCATTTCCTGCCGGGGCAGGATGTTGGAGCGAGGTGTGTCTGATAGTTCCACCAGCTGATGTCATTTAGTGAGAGAAGACAGGCCTTTTCATAACCAGAGGCTTTAATCAGTTCCTGTTTTATTTACACTTTATTTGCAGTGTCCGGCTTTATCAGGAAATCTTTTTAAATACAGATACGAGAAAAAACACATCACTTTGTTCTTCATTTAAATTGGAAATTGTATTTGAAATTGTATTCAGGCAAGGCTGTCAGTAGGTAAACTGGCCTTCATATAAATGTGAATCTAATCATTAGTGTCTAGAATTACCGGCAGCAACAAACTGGCAACTTAAATAAACATTTCTACATTTTAGGATATTTACTGTATATACATTTTGGGAGTTAAGATAGACCTACTTTTATATATTTGTGTAGTTCTGTTGTCAGAACCAGCATTCACTGAGCTTACATGATGAACTGAATCTGTGCAAATATAAAATAAGTGAAGCCACACTTTAAAAGTAAGAATACAAGTGCGTGTAGTTTAATGTGGTTGTGATTTACATGTCTTTAATTTGCATGTTTGTTTTTTTTAAAATTATTACTATTTCTTGGACACTGTATTTGCTGAACTGATTAAATGTTGCTTTCAGTTCCTCAATCCCTAAACACAGTATTCCAGTCGGGCAGACATTACCTTTGCTGTTTAAAAACTCTGTCAATTCTTTGTGAGTTTGGCTGAAGTTTTGTCATTAAAGTACTTTTTAAATACAAGACCTGAATTTGTATTTTTTTTTTTTAAATTTCTTCTATTGTTTTTCTTTGAAACAAAAAGCTAAAACAACGGGTGTATGTTGTTTTTCAGGCTGTATGCTGTGTTTTGGCCAGTCAGCTTTCTTCCGCTTCAACCACCCTGAAGAAGCCTTCAGGATGAAGAGCATGATGCCCCATGGAAGCAGCGTTCCCACAGGAGACTACCGCCTCTGCACAGGTTCAGCACAAACCTCTCATATTACACTGATTCACTCCGTTTTGCTGTATTTTCTCTCAGTTTTTTTCCCAATATCCAGTGTCAATGTCACCTTCTTCACAAACACAGGCCTGCGGTGAATAAAAACATACTGACCTTTTGTCACATGAATAAAAAGGCCTAAATAGAGCACGTCCACCCTGAAGGTCCAGTTTCAGCCTGGCCCATATGGATGAATGGGCCAGATTGTTCCTGAGCCTGGTGGTGAGGTGGAGCACAGCAACACAACCCCAGCATTTTGTTCTTTTTTATAACCTGGCAAGGGTGGAGGAAGTGTGGCAGCGCAACACAGGGGCACTTCAGGGGCTAGAACAGTGTAGGAGTTCACTAATATAAATGATGTGTATGATATTGTTTTTAAATTCCACTTACACTTAAAAACATATATGTTTGGTTATAAGAATTACTTGTCATACATATGGATAATTAACTTATAAAGACCCAAACAATCGACACTGACCAAAACCATCTACTGATATAAAATGTTTAATAACTGTTGATTCACTAATCCTATTAATGTATGTGGATAATTCAGGTAAAATGCAGTTTTTCATCTTTTCATGGTCATCAGATATGACCCATCTGGATATTAAGAGGCTCCGTAATGAATGTGGAAACATCGTCATCTTCTACAACACCAGTAAAACCCATGGAGATTGACAAATGACAGTGGATATGGACCCTGTTCATATAATAACCCTCAATTTTAATCTGAGTTTTTATGAAAATCTACATCAGTAAATTAAATATGGGAAAATACCTGATTTTCAGAGGGAAAAAATGCAAAATATAGTGGATAAAACATAATGAATGGTGATAAATTGCTTAAGAAAGGTTAAATATTGAGGGAAAAAATCATTTGGGAACTGCTTTAACAATAGCTCTGGGTGTTTATGGATTACATTGAGGAAATTATTAATAAAAATAACACTGCCCTATTTGCAGCTCTGTCACAAGCTTGTCATTGTCAGTGTCAGAGTTTGAAAATGCAGCAGTCGTTGAACCCTGCAGCGTGAGTGGAGCCCAGCTGGGACCTGGTGCTGGAGTTCACACCGTGTTTTATGAGCATCTTATTCCTCTCCGTGTTCGTGGAAATGTTTTGACTGCGTGTGCATGTGTCATGGATGCGTCTCCTGGCAGGGGCACAACTGTACGTCTACGTTCTTGTCCAGCGCCGTTAGCAGGAATCTGTCATAGCATCTTGTTCTTTTCTTGTAACTGTTGATGCTACCACTGGGGGATAAGTATAGCACAGAGGCCCTTTAGGCTGCTGTGAATTTCCTGATCCAGTAATGAAAGCTTTCCGTTGTTTAGAAACATACTATTTTCCTTAATTATGCATTCCTGAGATGCATTCAGATGCTGCCTGTTTATACCACTCCCATGATAATCTGGGCAGATTTGCTGTATCTGCTCATGAAGATTGTAAAATTACACTTGTTATCAGTGTGTTCTGTGTTCTATGAGCAGAGCTATTATAGAAGGAACTCAAACTCAATTAGAGTTTTTTTTTTTTTTAAATCTATTTTAGTACGCATAGTTTTGACTCGGGTGGGACTTATTATTTAAGTGTCTGACCCCTGAAATGAATTCCTATCAGGAGAAAATGTGTTTTACTAATTTTGATGGAATTATCTAAACGTTTACAGGTAGCTCAAACTAATTTGGTTTGGAATTGAAGGTGTTGGTTAATAGTGACAGGTATCATGGTAGTATTTTTGGGACTTGAGCTTAGAAAAAGTGGAATTTTATAAATGCAAAGCAGTGTCAAGTGCATTGGAATCCACAGCTGAAGCAGTCTGAGGCTCTGAAATCGTTATCTGATCGTATCTTAGAGCAGTGCTTTAGGTCTGACATCAGGCTCATGTTACATTGTTGCTCATCATTGTTTCTTCACAGTCAAATCATACGTGACTTGTGAAAAAAATTGTTAAAACATCGATGAAGAAACTCCTGAAATGGTAGGATACTGATGTTTGGGCTGCATTAAAACTATTACAACATTTAATGATTAAAGTATTGTGACTAATTGTTTGAATTCACTTGATTCTGATTCACTTGGATTTTATTCAATATTCATCAAGCATATGATGATGATGATGATGATGATGGTGATGATTTGGGCTTTTTCCCTTTCGGGGTCGTCACAGCGAATCACCTTCGCTTGTTGATTTGGCAGAGGTTTTTAGGTCAGATGCCCTTCCTGACACAACCAGGCGTGTGCCCCCTTGTGGATATTGAGATGTATAGCATAAAGAACCTTTCCTAAGGGGTCACCTGGGTCTGGAACCGTCCATCTTCCGCACCTACTGTAAGTCAGTGGCGTTAACCACTGAGCTACAAGCATATTCAAGCATATTCATATAAAATCTACATTGGATCAAACAAGTGAAGGTAAAGTTGAATTAGAAAAGTGATTTCTTCTTTAATCCACATTCAAAAACTAAACAACAAACAAAAACATGCAGGATTTAACAGCACCACTGTTCAGTTACAGCAGGCATAAACGTATACACCACCGATTTTAGGTTTATGAACCATGCTGCTGCTGTGACCCCAGCCCACATTTATCTGTCTATTGTTTAATTTTGGTCATCTTATCAAGATCAGTGAGCGCCACTGACCAGCTGTCTTTTGCCAGCCATCTTTCAGCTCCTACGTGGTCACTGATTGGACACTTCCTGTGCCTCTCAGCCGGGCCAGCAGACGGCTTTGTGAGTCTGAGCTGCTTACTTAAAGAGCCAGATGGGTTGGGGTTACACTATCTTTTTCAAAGACTATTTATAAACCTCCAGGTCCGTTCTACTGTCTGCCATCTAGCCCCCCTCCCTCCCCTCCTGTCCATCCATCCACCTTCCCCATGTGTGTTCCCCTCATTCATCTCCCTCTTATTTGACTGGAGTATGGAAGTACTCGAGTACTGTGCTTAAGTACAAAAGTGAAGTACTCTAGTTGAGTATTTAGGATTTATGTGACTTTTGTGTTTGTGAAGGATTCAGTATTCCTTCATGGTGTGAGAAGAATACGAAGCACTAAATTAATTCAGTCACTTGGCCTCCATAAGGTTGTGAAATTAGTACTTGTATTTGAACAGTATGGTGTGAGAATTTTTACTTTACATAAAGCATCTAAACAAATCATCCAACACTTGCTGCATGACACTCTACAAAAAAACAAAAGTAGAGCTGGATATGAAGCAGACGAATGGAAGCTAATGTTGCCATCAGATATTGAATGGTTGATTTTTGCAACAACTTTTTTGTTTTTGAATGGTTGTATTTGATTAAATTTTTTTATAGTTGAATTTTTTTAATAGTTGTATTTCATAATTTGAATGTCTTTTATAGTTGATTTTTGAGTTGACTACTTAGCTATTTATTTAGGATGAATTATAACACAGAGTCGCTTCGATAAAAATTCAACTGTTCAAAAAAATTCAACTATATATATATAAAAAAATCAAATTACAGAATACAACTATTTAAAAAAAAAAAAACTTTATTACAAAATATAACCATTCCATACAGATGGTGGTTTTTTATGGCACTAATATATGTTTAATCTCTGATGTGTTCTAAGAAAATAAGTTTCCAATCATAAAATAGGACTTGTATGTTTGACACCAGGAAAATATATGGCTTTTCAAGATTCTACACTTCTTTCCTGCCCTTTGTTTTCCACCCACATTTTCTTTTGTCCAAATTGAGTTTTCCACACTAATATTTCACCATTGTAGATCAATAAAAGGTTACATCAGTGTTTTTCCAGGATGATTATAAATACTTATGGTGATCAATATGAATTCATTTTACCTGAAGATGTCATAGGAGTGAGGTCAGCTTTTGTGATTTAAATATAATATATTTTAACTTAAGTATTACTACATATTGCTATATAGCATATTTTATTTATAGAAACATAGCAGGGATTTCAATAAGATCTTAAGTTAGCTTAAGGCAAAAACAAAATGATTATAAATCTTTTTTTTTTTTTCTCGAGCCAGTGAGATGTCACTTGTACAACATCCTCTTAGACACCAGTGCTTAATCTGTTGTGAAACAGAGTATAAAACGACTGGACTACTGTTTGCCTTTAAATCAGCTGTAAATCTGTCAGTGCACATCATCATCATCATCCTTAACAGGAAGATGTCCGTCAAGTTCATCAGATCGGTGCTGTATGAGGCACGAAGGAAGTCAAATGAACGCCCCTTTCAAAATAAAATACTCAGTGTATTTTGTACACTGATAGTTGATAGAAAATGTGTCATTTAAATAAATTTATACTTTGGTAACTTCAATATAAAGTATAACTGACATCTACTAACAGTGGAAATACTCTATCTAGGCTTCTCTGTGGACATTGGGGTCGTATTCAGATGGAGCTTGGGTTTACTGTGACAGTCGAGACCGGAAACGGCCGGGTGTAGCGTGCGCATTGACGGCAGTGGTTCGGCAGCAGCAGCGGCGCCTAGCACCCCAACCCCTGGCTGAAATATCACCACGGTGGTGAAGCTCCATATCTCTCCCGGTGTATGGAGCCAGGCGCGGCAGGGCCCCGGCACACCCGGTCCGCTAGCAGTGTGTGAAGGATGTCGGCTTTAGTGTGTGTCTTATAACAGGTGAACCGCACTGACACTGACCCATGTCGCAATTGTGTTCCTTCATGTGAGTAACCTGCCGTTTAGTGGGAGAGCAGACCGATAGGAACCCGTCATCCGCCAGACTCCATTAAAAAAACCGCGGATTTAACGTTCATCAGGTTGTCTCCAATTATACACACATTATAAGTCATTAGTAAATGCTGTAATCGATTCATATGAGTGTCATTCGCTATTCGGCGTAAATGGAATCTAAATACTGCAATTACAAAAAAAAAATAATCGTGACACAAGCTAACAGTGGTCTGTTGTGGCAGTTCTAATATAGGACGAGGCCAAGGACCAAACTTATTTTTAATGCGTCTATAGGATTATTGATTATGGGATCGATGCTGTAGAGGGCTTCGCCTCTAACAAAATATCTTGATGTGTTCGTTATCAGTCAAGCAGTTTAGGAGTAAGTGAAGGTGAAGTTGGATTGCGGGTTTTTTGAATGAGGTTTGGCGTGGTGTTCTGGTGGCGATATGTAGCCCATGACATCATTGCATGGGCTTTCCCTCAGCAAACGGTTGCATTTATTTTTGTCACCCCACCCCCTTTATTTGACTGTGCATGTAAGAATCCAGCCGGTGTGTTTTCTTTGATAAACGGTGTGGCATTTTAGTCCATCCGGAGCGCAACGCGTTAACTGAAGCCTATTGTTGTGACAGTCTGCTTCATGCTGTACAATTGGCAGAAAAACGTCTTCAGTCCTAATTGTGGACCAGCTGTCATTAACACAGAGCTTCATTTTGTGGCAGAGTCATTATTACAGAGGGGCATCCAGGAAGCTACTCCCCATCTCTGCTGGACAAGCATCTAATGCATTATTTGTGAAGCTTTTATATTTTATAGCAGTTTTGCTATTGGGTTATTTTCCGACTCTGACATCACCCTTACTGAGAGTCAAAACGACTCCTATTCTTGATAATGTTTCATTATTGGACATGTCTCTGCTGTTGAACTTTCATCTCTGTTTACATTGAGCTTAATATTCTGTTGATAACCAGAATAATATACACTCAGAATAAAAATGCATCTTATAAGTGAGGAAGAGAATTGCAACAGAAGGTATTTTCCTGTGGGTTGTTTGATAATCCATTCAGTCTGAAAATATAATGTTTAATAACCATGCAAACGCTTAATCCTTCTGTGCATGTTTGCCTTTAAGTGGGGGTAACATAAGGTTATGTGATGAATTCCTAGAAGGGACACAAACAATATTATAGAAAATCAAGTCTGAATGCCATAAAAGAACAAGTTGTCAAGTGAAGAATGTGAACGGATGAATAAATCCTGAATCCAACAGAAGGGCTGTGTAAAAAATGATCAGTAAAACAGCAGATACTTCACAGCAGGCCCCAGTACTGTCTCTGTTTTGGTCTGATTAGCCTATTAGAATTAGATGTAATATGCATGGTTGTATTTTGACAGATGTGTCATGCACGTATTTTACGTAGGGTTATTGTTTTGTTTTATGTCACAATGATGGGTACTGCACAAAGTATGAAATTATATTGTGCTTGTGCTTTTCAGTGCTTGTAGCCCTCAGAAAGTTAAATTGTTCTTCATATTGTTGCTGACAAGCTGAGCGAGGGGTGTTTAATACTCTCAAAC
>JAPSES010121872.1:0-16410 GCA_029822895.1 Maxillicosta whitleyi
AGATAGATAGATAGATAGATAGATAGATAGATAGATAGATAGATAGATAGATAGATAGATAGATAGATTTTTTTTCCTTATGTCTGGCTGAATATGATATAAAAGTTAGTCTCTACAATAGTCAGGACAGAACTGGAAAAGACAGCTTTTAAATATTCTGTTCCCACTGCCTGGAAAAACTGACAAAATAAGATCAAACTTAAAGAAATGGTCTCTGTAAATTTATTCAAAGCCATTTTAAACTAGAGGGAAAAAGAGAAATCTGGATGGAGTTGTTTTTCTAATTGAATCAGATTCTACTTTGAGACACTTTTAAGGAACATTGTTGTTTACTTTTAATACCTTTTAAATTATTGATGGTGTTTTATATGTATGTTTTTAGTTTACTGTTTTAGAACGGAGTTTTGTTATTTGTTTTATGCACATTTTTTTTTTTTTATTGTGGATTAAATTTTAACTGTCTGCAACTTCAGGACATTCCCTGAAACAATATTCCAGGTAAATGTGTCTGTTTCAGTGTCACAAAAGCTGCAAAAGCATGTGTTTGTGTTCCTTTTCTTCAGTGATTTTGTTTTACCGTGTGTTTTAGGGTCAAATCAGGATGAAATAACAGAAAAAGACAGAGAGAGAAGTTGAAGTTTGGCAGGTTTTTAGTAATTAAAACACCCAGAATGTACATCAATAACAGATTTAGGATGTTGAACATGAACTGTGAGCTGGAACAAACTAAACAACAAGTAATTGAGTTTGAGTCCAGTAGTTTTTTTTTTGTTTGTTTGTTTGTTTTTAATCAGTCTGGCTGCTTTTTGACACCTGGTTGAACCCAAAAAGAAGTTAAATGCTTAAAACCCCAATAAAAAACACAATTTAAAAAAAAAAGAAAGAAAATCACCACAACACTCGAAACAACAGTAAAAAAAAAAAAAAAAGAAGCTCAAACCATCTATTTTTATAGCAACTCAGTCTCACCCACTGATCTGACTTTTGACACCCATTACACAGGGGGTGGGAGGGTGCACTGAGCATGCTCAGATCTCTATGGATAGAATAAGGTTTATTCTATCAGCATGTTTAGATATTTTCATATTATTTCTATAATATTTTTTTTATAAATATTTAAAATAAATCATATATTCAGAATGCTCACTACAGACACGTCAGGGGTTAAAGGGTTATAAAAATAAATCACTTCTTGCACATAAAACATAATGATCACTGTGGAATTTATCAAATTTATCAAAGATTTGAACTATTAGTAGAGTTAAATCTCACTTTTAACTATTTTTTTTTGGCAGGGCCCGTGAAGTGCATCAGTTGTAGTTCTTTTCTCCCACAGCTTGATGTCAGCAGTGCCACATTTCACATGCCAGAGCAACACTTTATGCTAATTATGTCATAGTATGTGTCTGCTACAATATCCTGTCACAGCTAAACATGATCTTAATCCAGTCAAGAGGAGGGACGGTAAAAAGTATGAGCTGTTGGACGCTTCTTATGACACTTTGACATGAATGTGTTGTTGTGAAATGGTTCAAAGGAGAACAGAGAAGTATCAGGGTGGGTATGAAGATGTGAAAGCTGTGAACTTCCAGGTTTTGCCAAAAAAAAATTACAATGACAAGTCACGACTGATCAAACACAACAGCCGGCTGGTGGGATCTCCTGAGCACAGAGGTGGGAGAGCTGGAGCAGAGGAGCACCTGTATGTGTGAGCCCCCACCAGATGGCTGGGTGGTCCTTGGCTGGTGTGTGTTTGTGTGTGTTTGTGTGGGTGTATCGGCCTACTGTATGTGTATGAGTGACTCTCAGAGGAGCCAATTAACTGTAGCAGACTGAAAAGGCACCACAGAGCACTGAGATCCAGATTGTTTCGATTTGGCAGCAACAAAAACTCAGCTGCTCTGCCAGGATCCACGGAGGGAATCAGTCACCTTCAGTCACCAAAGAGCTGCATTACATTAGAGTTAGACTGAAAAAAAAAAAAAAAAAGACTCCACAGGATTATTTCACAGTCTTTATTCCCTCCTGAAAAAGTCAGGAAATACCTCTCTGACCAAACCTTTTACACGCTGTTTTTCTGCTTTTAACAAACTGAATACTGTATTTATTCTAAAATGTCACAATATGAACCCAATCTCATGACAGTTTCAGGTTCAACATTCAATAATAACACAATAACAACATTTGCAATATAAAGTTGAATTTTTCTGGTTCTTCTTGGTTTCATATTTTTGCTTGATATGTAAATATGCTTCACACGCTGTTACCCATGAAGTTACAACAAAGTACTTTTTTCTTCTTCTCGTGACAAATGTGATTTATTCTTGGTAGATAAAGTGTAACTGGGACTCCGTATGTAATCAATGCACCTGGTGCTTACTGATGTGTATAAATAAACATAATAACTTATTTGCATTGATTCTTATTTTTTCCAGCCATGTGAATGAAAATAATTAGATAACTGTTGTAAAAAAAAAAAAAAAATTGAAATTGAGCAAAACTACACACTTATTTACAATGTTGATAATAAAAATGATGCCAGTTTTAATGTTTTTAAGTATTTTTAGGCTGAGGCGCAAACAATACAGCAAAAATAATGAGGAGCTATTTCGTATTAAAAATAATAAATAATCTATTATTTATTCCTTTTGAGATCAATGAATAAATTTGAAATTGGGGTATATAGAAATCCCAGTAATTAAAAAACAAACAAACAAACAAACAAACAAACAAACAAACAACAGAGTAAGAGACTAAAAAGTTAAATTCAGGACGTGTCTGCCAGTCGTGACATGAACCTGAGGCGTAGGTGGATCGCACAGGGATGAGCAGACAGCCAACGCAGTGTTGACGTCGGGGTGACAGAAGCATGACGTAGGTGAATCCATTACAACACGATGCTCCTCAGGCGTCCTCATATCCGATGCAGCCCCATCGTTGAGGAGAGTGATTCCTCTGAGTTCAAGAGTTGTGATGAAGTAGAGAGGAGGGGGAGGGGGAGGGGGAGGGAGAGGAGGATTCAGCCGTGTGGCATCTGAGCGAGAGACAAGCATCGATTTTGTCTTGTATTTCACAGTCTTTAAAGACTTTTCGAGCACATTGACTTGAATTCACACCCAGGAGATGTTTACGCTCTGTCCCTTCATGGAGACGACCAAAAAACAAGCTCGTGTATAAGAAGAAAATATGAAAAAGACCATTTTCACCTGTAAATATTGGAAGACAGAGTACAACACGAGTAAACAGCTGGATTCTCTTTTATATGTTTAAAAGTTAAAACTTTACTGTCAGTATGTAACGTGAGGAATGAGAACATGTGTGTACATTGGAAATGCAACTTTTTATTCCATTCAAAGAATAGAAAAGTCACACACCAAAATGAAGTTCTGGATGTGTACAAAGGATGTTCAATGAGCAGAGTGAACTCACACACAGCTCTAAATGAAACTTCACAGAAAACAGAGGTGATTTGTTGCTTTACTGCGACTGTTTTTGGTCGGAAATCAGAGCTAAGCTAACAACAATAATGTAAACTATCAGCACAGGAAGATTACAAAACAGTGTTATTCAGACCAACTGTCAAAACAACCAGCTTTGAGTTTTTGTTTGAAGGAGAAAACTCATGTGTACCATTAAACAATGAGTTTTATGCTTTACTCAGTCTGTGATACAATCTATGGAGACATGTTGTTCATTTGTTCCTTCAGCTGTTAGTTTGGAAATACGACTTATGCATTTAACTCCTTTTAAAGTTGTGTACGACTTAACTAATTTTTCATCATATCTGTAAAACATGAGTCATAACCTAAGTATCAAGAATCCATTAGACTTTCCATGACTGTGCACTTGAATGTCTTCCCTCATGGTGAACAATTATACTCCATCACAAGCTGTCTGTTTGTTTACAAACCAAGCTGGTAGATCACTTGTGCCTTGTCATGAAGTGCATTGTGGGAATGACATTTCCACAAAGCCGCAGTCTGGCCGCAGCAGCAACAAACACAAAAAAGGCTTCATTGCTTCTTGCTGCTGTGGCTGTGTGGAATTCCGTAAAGGCCCGAGCAATGGTGCGGTTTTAGTTTAGTGTGTAAACAAATGGACTGCTTGTGATGGAGTTCACTTTGAAGTTGTTCAACGTGAGGGAAGAGATTCAGGTGCATAACCATGGAAAGACGAACGAATTTGTGATACTTAGGCTCTGACTGTTTTTTTTTTTTTTTAACCCGCCACCACCACCCTCTTTCGGAGGATAACTTTATTTTTCATTACAGCTCGTGTTTAAGTTCAGTTTCTCAAACTTTATAGTCACATGTTCATCCATTCTTTGCTTATCCCATAAAGACCCACTGTTGCTTCTCTGGTAGTTCCCAAATGGACATTTCTTAAGTAAATTAATTATCACCACGTATTATAATATTATACTCTGCATTTTGTAATTTTCACTGTAAATTATACATTTTCCTACATTTAATTTGGAAGTTCATGAAAACTCAGCAAATTCAAAGGTTATTATATCAAAACTTTGTATCAATTTTTCAATCAAATTTTGCAGCAAATATATTAAATATATTATACATTATATATACATAAAAAGAGCTGTCTCCATTACTGTCAATGAACAAACTCCATGGATTTTACTGGTGAATAAATGTTGTAGAAGATGACGGTGTTTCCATGTTCTCTACAGAACCTCTGAACGTCCAAATGGGTCATATCTGATGACCATGAAAACATGACAAATTACATTTTTACAGCAATTATTTAAATGGATTGATATAATTAATGGATCAACAGATGTTAACATTTTAGATCAGTAGATGGTTTTGTTTGTTACATACATAGAGGAAGGGCTCATACAGACGAAAGACAGGGACAGGACAGACATAAGACAAGACAAAAGGACAAAACAGACATAAGACAAGACAGTGGGACAGAACAGGGATAAGACAAGACAGTGGGACAAGCCAGGTAAGTGGTTTCTGTTGAAAACATAATCAAACATAACTGGTTTTACAGATTTTATGAAAAATTGGTGATGAAAGTCCTATGTAGCTTTAAGTTGGCAATTGTGAAAAAAATGACCTGCAAAATTCACCCAAACACAAAATTTACATATTAAATGTTTAACTATTAAACTAAAACCCCACTACTACGTCATTAGTATAGAACTGTAGTTTTAAGTGCTAACCTGTCTGTGTATGAGGGTGAAAATGACTGGAGAGTCTAAAATTAGACTAAATTGGAGGTGGAGGAAAAAAGTCTGACCCACTTGCAGACTCACATAACCACTTCCACGACTCGTGCCTAGAGAGATGCACACGTACGCTGTTCCAACCACAACAATACTCAGGGGAAAAAAGAAGAAAAGACTAAACTCCCAAAAAGATAAAGGCCTCTTTTATGCCATTGCAGATCGAGGTGACACGCTGAGTCACACATTGGCTCATTTTCTTCCGGAAGACAGAAACTCGGCCGTCAGTGTTTTTCTGGTGAACCCCTTTGAAGAAGCTTGGATGGATGAGTTTAGATGACACAGTTTGACGTAGCTGCATTACCACATGTGGTTACTTACAGCCATCCACATAACCTGATGTCCTCTGATTAATATTATCCACTGTTTGAGTGGATCATGACATCTTAATCTTCCTCCCTTCCTGTCAGGGAGTCATAGCAACCCCATTACAGCGCCATTGGCCAGGATGTGACTGAATGTCAATAACTTTTTTGGGAAAAAAAAAAATGATGGGATTAGAGACTCACTGCAGCCTTGTAACCTTAGGTTTTGTCAGAGGTCACCAGGGAACCCACGGTCTACTCAGTCATCATGCATCAGAGATGTTTATCAGACTCTCACCCCTGACCACGCTGTTATACAGTGGCTGATATCCATACAATGTGACAGATGAAAGACGGAGCTATGTAGGAGCTCATTGACCTCTGCTCTGTTCTGGGCACTGTGTTCGCTGGAGCAAATTACACTTCCGTCTGTCCCATGAAAAATCAGACTGACGGCAGATCACCGCCTCTCCTGCACAGATATAGCTCATTCCTGTCCAGAAATCTGGGTCCTTTCATGCGCGTATAAGCGTGACATAGAGACAAATAGCCAGGAACATGGAGGAACAGAAAACGTCTTGGGAGTTTTTTTCTTTTTTTTTCTCTTCCTAGAAACTTTAACCCATAAAGACCCAAATATCCATCATCGACTAAAACCATCTACTGATCTAAACTCTTTAATACCTGCTGATCTTATAATCCTATCAATACATGTAAATAATTGGTATAAAATACAATTTATCGTCTTTTCATGGTCATCAAATATGATCCATTTGTACATTCAGAGGCTCAGTAGTGAACATCTTCTACACTGATTCACCAGCAAAAACCACAGATTTTGACAAATAACATATAGAAATGCTTGGTTTATGTTCAGTTAATGACTATTTTCTCTTTTTTTGATATAATAACTCAACTTTAATCTGAGCTTTTATGAATATCTTCATGATCAGTAAATTAGATATATGAAAATACCTGATTTGTACAGATAAAATGCAAAATACAGAGGGTAATATTATAATAAATGATGATAAATCTTTTAAGAAAGGTTAGATATAGATACATTTTCATTTGGAGACTGACACAAAAGTAGTACCGGGACTTTATGGGTTAATTTATTATTGAACAGTGGTTTGATATAAAAATTAAAATGATAAATAGGTTGAAGCTTACTTAAAAATACCTTTGTTATTTACACCTTATTCACAATTCTGATAAAATTCATCTTTGATGTTCTTTGAACTGGTATAAGAACTCTCATGTTTCTGCCACGCGCTATTTTTCCAAAGGCAGCATCCGTAGCCAGGAGGTCAAATGTAAACAAATGAAGTTCACACCTACCCCCGAACATTCTCCTGTGGGATATTTGCCACTGTTATTCTTTGTTAATGCTTAAGGTAGCATTGTTGGTGTACCTACTGTTTAACTTCTTATGTTTACCTGCTATGTCGGGTGGAGATGTATTAATGGTAATGAAATATGCTGACTGCTAGCTTACAGGTCGTATGAAGCTATGTATGGACTTAGCCTTTGAGTTGAATGATTGGCAATTTACGCTTCTTCAAACACTGATGTTGATTCGTGTATGTATGTTTCAGTTTCACATTTTTTCAACGTCAATAAACCTGTGTATGGCGAAACAGTCTTCAGAGTACTTGATGTTCAGGAAGTGTTTAGCTGGCTACAAACGCTGCCAAGCAAAAGCCAAAGCAGCTAAAGCATGTCTGGTATATGCAGAAGAAGAGATGAATCTGAAATTAGAAAAGGCTAGATTGGAAGCATCTATGGAGGTACTTAATCAGAGAAAGGAAACTGCTGCAGCCATTGCTTAAGCAGAAGCACTGGAGGCTGCCATAGAGGTCTGTGATTCACTCACTAATAAGTCACACAGCTCTGACATGAACATCAACTCTGGTCCCATGTTGTCCTCACAGCGCGCACAGCAATATGTGGTCGATCAACTGAGAGAAAGGGTGCCTGAACTACAGTTAAATAAGAACGATGACACAATGATGAGGTCTGCGCTGCTGCCCCCGCTGCTTAAAGCTGATGCTAAACCCTTCATGCCACAACAGAATAGCCCCACTTCACATAACCTCACCCCCCAGCAGCCTTGTCGGGGTGTGGATGGAGGCGCCTTTGAGCCAGTCAGCAGGAGCTACAAAGAGGTTCGTTCCCCACACGTCAGGAGCAAGGATGAGCATGTCACTCCAATGCACCAGTTCACGCCTAGACATTGTGATGAGTATCCTTCACACTATCTTATCCCACCAAACTGCAATAATGGTAGCTCACACCCTTCAAACTACTCTATGCCATCAAACTACAATAATGAGAGCTCACACATGAATGACTTTGTAAGATATCTCGCCCGCCGTGAGCTTGTGGCTACTGAATTACTCCAGTTTAATGACAAACCACAAACCTACAGAGCATGGAGTTGGTCGTTTCAAACAGCAACCAGAGGCTTAAATCTGACACCAAGTGAGGAACTGGATCTTTTAATTAAGTGGCTTGAAAAGGACTCAGTAGAACAAGTCAAACAGATAAGAGCAATACACATCCAAGCTAACAAAACTGAGCAACCTACTAATGGAGCTTCAGTTTGCTAAAGCAGAGGGTGACCTGCCTGGTCTCTCTGTCCTGGAGGAAGGAGAGACCAGGCAAGAGGTTTCAATCCAATAGTCCAAAAACTCCCACCTCGCCTCCAAGAGAAGTGGATCTCTGTGGGTGCGAGCTACAAGCAGGAGAAACAGGTGCCTAATCCCCTCTTTTCCTATTTTGTTGATTTTGTGTCTCAACAGGCTTGCATGATAAGTGATCCAAGTTTCAACTCTATCATGCTTTCCAACATGGCTGCAAGACAACAAGACTGATGAAACCAATCCAAGCCAACAGCAAGATGTGTTTGTTGGTGTCCACAAAACAGAGGTGTCTCCTGGAACCACGTCCGACACTGGTGAGCCCCAATAAAGCCGGACGACAACAGGTTATGTCTATTGCACAAAACATCCCCTGACCAAGTGTCGGGAATTCCGACAAAAGCCCATAGAATAGCGCAGAACGCTACTCAGAGAAAACAATGTGTGCTTTAAATGATGTTCTTCTCACATACCAAAGAACTGCAACATAAATGTCCAGTGTGATGAATGTAAAAGCAAAAAGCACAACACAGCACTTCACCCTGGACCCACACCGTGGATCCAAGAGGCGGCCCCTGCAACTGAACATGTGTCTGTTAAAGCTATTGCTACAGTGTCCTAACTGAAAGTCATGAACACTGATGGGAACAAGCAGATTGGATTCATAATGGGAAAGGCCAAGCTCGCTCCTCACTCAGAGCACACAGTGTCCAGACTAGAACTCTGTGCAGTGGTGCTCGCCGTTGAGTTAGCAGACCTGGACCCAGCAGAACTAGACTTTCACCTCAATGCTGTAACTTACTTCTCAGATAGCAAGGTAGTGTTGGGCAACATTTATAATGAGAGCAGACGCTTCTACGTTTATGTCAGCAACAGAGTATAACGCATCCGAAGATCTTCTTGTCCAGATCAATGGCGCTGTGTACCCACTCACCTGAATCCAGCAGACCACGCGACACGGTCTGTACATGCTGGTCATCTGAAAAACTCCAACTGGCTGAGTGGTCCAGAATTCCTGTCCAGAGCAGAACCCAGCACCTCTGAAACCATGTATGACCTTTTTGACCCTGGCACAGACCCAGACATTTGGCCTCTAGTATCTGCCTTCAGCACTGCATCCTCACCTAAACAGCTTGATTCCCAGCTGTTTGCCAAGTTTTCTACATCACACGAGCTGTCACTCGTATCATTCACATAGCCCGCCATTTCAAGGAAACCTCGGAAGAGGAGAGCTCATGTAAAGGCTGGCATTACTGCAAGGCTTAGTTCACTGTTGAAGAATGCAGCAAAGCTTCAGCTGTGATCATCCGAGCAGTTCAGCAGGAAGTTTACAACCAAGAGCTGGAGTGTATCCAAAGACAAGAGAAGATACCAAAGACAAGTCCTCTACGGAATTTGGATATCCTTGTTGATTCAGAGGGCCTTCTAAGAGTCGGAGGCCACCTGCACAATTCAAGCCTGGAACAGAATGAAAAGACTCCCTTGATTATCCCTGGTCAACACCATATCGTAACATTACTCATAAGACACCACCATGAGAAAATTCACCATCAAGGCCACCACTATACGGAAGGGGCGATACGTATAGCTGGCCTTTGGATAGTTGGCATGAAGAGAAAGGTGAGCAGCATCATCCACCAGTGCATAACCTGTCGGCGACTCAGAGCTCCACTCAGCATCCAGAAAATGGCTGACCTGCTAGCTGATCTTTTGTCAACAGACCCCCCATTCACGAGTGTTGGACTTGACGTGTTTGGTCCCTGGAATGTCTCCTCACACAAGTCTAGAGGTGGCTTCGCCCTAAACAAAAGGTGGGCAGTGATCTTTACATGCATGAGTATGAGAGCTGTGCACATTGAAGTCATAGAATCCCTCAACACATCCAGCTTCGTCAATGTGCTGCGGCGTTTCCTTGCTGTGCGCGGGCCAGTCAAGCACCTCTGCTCACACCACGGCACTAACTTTGTAGGTGCTTGCAAAGAATTGAAGATACCCGCAAACACTGATGACACAGCTGTGAAAACATACGTCTCAAACAGGGCTGTATGTGGACATTCAATCCTCCACATGCTTCCCTTTGGGGTGGAACTTTGGAAAGAATGATCGGCCTTGCTAGAAGAATTCTAGACTCCATGTTCCTCAAGCTGAAAGACAAGCTCACTAATGAAGTCCTGGTCACCTTCATGGCAGAAGTGGCGGCAATCATAAACGCCAGGCCACTTGTTCCTGTGACAACCGACCTCGATGACTCCTTCATACTCACACCAGCTGCTCTGCTCATGCAGAAGCCGAACATCATTCCTGCCCCAGCTGGTGAGTTTGGAGCAGCAGACCTCTACAAGTCCCAGTGGCAGCAGGTTCAGCACCTGTCCAACACCTTCTGGGACCGCTGGAGGAAGCAGTTCCTTCCTACACTTCAGGCCCGCAAGAAATTGCAGTCCTTGCACCCCAAAATTCAGCCAGGAAGTGTTGTTTTGCTCAAGAACAGCCAAGCACCAAGAAATCAATGGCCTCTTGGACTGGTGACACAGACAAGAAAGTGCATCAGGTTGAGGTAAAGATCATCAGACCAGAAGGGACTTCTCTTTTCCTCAGGCCAGTAGATGAACTAGTGTTCCTTTTTCCACCAGATACTGAGTAAATTAATCATGGACTATTTAGTGACGTAATCATGTCAAGCGGGGAGTGTTTTGATATATACCTTATTCACAATTCTGCTAAAATTCATCTTTGATGTTCTTTGAACTGGTATAAGAATTTGCATGTTTCTCTCCATTCAGTATTTGCCATACGCTATTTTTCCAAAGGCAGCTTCCGTAACCAGGAGGTCAAATGTAAACAACTGAAGTTCACACATACCCCTGAACATTCTCCTGTGTGATATTTGCCGCTGTTATTCTTTGTTAATGCTTAAGGTAGCATCGTTGGTATGTACCTGCTGTTTAATTTTTTATTTTTACTTGCTATGTCTTCTCAGTTTAGTTCTGTGTTATCTGGACGGAGATGTATTAATAGTAATATATGCTGACTGCTAGCTACAGGTCGTATGAAGTTATGCTATGTATGAACTTAGCCTTTGAGTTGAATGATTGACAATTTACGCTTCTTCAAACACTGATGTTTATTCGTGTATGTGTGTTTCAGTTTCACACTTTTCAATGTCACGAAACCTGTGGATGGCGAAACAGTCTTCAGAGTACTTGATGTTCAGGAAGTGTTTAGCTGGCTGCTAGGATAAGCTATAGCGAAGACAGTACAAACAGAATCCTGAAACTCCAGATCAAAGCATATACAGTATTTAAGTTGCTTCTGTACTGCATATAAAAGTAAACAGAAAATAAAAGTCCAATCCAACGTTACACACGTACCTTTAATTGTCAAAGTGTAAATATTCATCTATTGATTAATTGGTTTATTTTGGCATATGTTTCCCCTCAAGCAAAGCTTCAATCTCTCCAGAGACTGGTTTAGTTGCACCATGCGTCTGTGTTATTTCCTGAATTTTGCCAGCCAATTTGTCGATCCCTAATTCCTCTTGTTTTTGTATCAACCCCCGAGAAGTCAGTCAAGCATGACAAGTTTGCTGTTGTCAATATGATAATCTTGTTCTATATTCATTCTTCATGTCTTTCTCTTTTCTTTCTCACACATATATCATAAGTTAAAACCGCCGCAGGGGCTTGGAACGTCTACATGCATTACAAGGAAGTCCTCATGCTGAGTGTAAAGGTATACATATGGGCCATTACATGAACAGGTCAGACACCTGCAACACGCTGTACATCCCCCGCTGTCACTATAACACCCCACTGCTTTCTCCCATCTCTGTCCTTTCTGTCTTTCCCTTCATCACCCACACACACATTCATCAAGTTTTCCATTTGAACAATAGGATTTATTCTTCTCTTCCCAGTGGCAAAAAGCATCAAAGTTCGTTTCATGTACGGTGCAAATTCTGGGCTCTTTATTACGAACTTCTGATTGGTTTTGGAGGAATACACGGGGTAATCCTGAGATCTGGGGATCCAAAAATGTTCCAACTGTCCCTGCATTAATTTTGACTGCTGTCGTCACTAAAAAAATGAAAAATAGAAAAAGTTTTCAACCCCTGCTTTACATCAACACTTGCTACTTCTTTAAAGTAACAGCACAGCAGCAGCAATAAATCAGTCTGTAAATCTTTTGAGGTGACACCAATTATTTTATTAATGAAGAATAAATCTTTTATGAATGCTTTATAGGTCAGTAAAATAACTTTTAACTTGAACGAAGATGCCAAAAATGCTCTTTGGCTTGTATTTACCATATTTCAAAGTGACAGCCTCAATGTTTAAAGGGGCAATTTGTAAAATTATTTCAGTTTGGTCTGAACTGCACATCAACAGACAAACTTAGTGAACATATTAACCATCAGTAACGCTATATGAGCCATGAACTACTTGGTGATAATGAACTATTTCCTGGTGGGAAAAAAGTAGTGAACTTCCTTTTTATTGTATTTGTAATGTAGAACCAAACCACAACTGTCGACCAAAGGGTTAGGGTTAGGGTTAGAGGCTCCGTAGTGAACGTAGAAACACTGTCATCTTCTACAACATTGACCCACATGTAAGGGCAAAGACACACCAACTCTACTGCTGATCATCACCAGGAAAAGTAGCCTGATTTATCACTTGGCTCCCATCTCCATGACACAGTCAAAAAAGTGTGAAGAACACACCAAATTGACTACTGACGTGAGCGTACGTTAATAAATAAATAAATTAGGACATAAAACCAGAAATGACGAAACATCTCTCTAGACCAAAGCATAGAGCTCGCTATCGTCAGTCATTGCTGTCAGCAGGGTGTTGAGTAGTCAAGAAGGTGAAGTATTATTTTAATTCAGATATTGAGGTTTTAGGATAAATTGTGTTATTACTCAGTAGTAATGTTTTAAGATAGGATTCTTTGTTTCACTTTGTACGTTTTTACTTGAGTTATCATACTTGTTCAACTTGGGAGTCAGATAACATCAGCTTATCTTTTTAGTGACCCCACCCACCTACACCTACCCATCACAAGGTCAGCCCATTTTTGGCGATCAATTTACTATAGAGAGTGATAAAAGTGATTTGCTGATTTGGATCCATTTGCCTCTGTGGTGTGGGCCCTCAGTATTTTGCCTGTGAACACCTCAAGTCTGATTAAATTTATAAAAAGAAACATTCACACACAATTATGTGTGTCTGCTGGGAGGAGAAAATATAAATATATTAATTTGTCACACGCAAAGTGATTTATCTAACCTGAAAGCAATTTTGGTAATAGAAATTGTGTCTATATTTAACACGTCTTAAAGGGAGGTGCAAATGATTTGTATGTGTAATTGCGCACACGTGGCTGCGGTTATCGTCACATTGAAATGATGAAACGAGATGCAGAGAATGCATTTGTCATGTGAAAGTGAACATTTTTGGAGTGATGGAAGAAAAAATAATTACGATGTATGCCCACCTGATGAATGAACGGACAGACCTGCTCATAGAGATGCGCTGTGGATCTAAAAAAAAAACAAAAAAAAAACAACATTTTACCAATAAATAGAAACTCCAAATATCTGTTTCAGCAGCCAAGTGAGTTGTCAAAGCCCACACATCAAACACAGACTGTCACCTAAATGAAGTGACACCTATAATTATGCAAATTATATTAGCCTTTGGATATTTTTAACTGGTGATTAAATAGAAAAAGTCAACCCATGCGTGAATTTGAGATTAACTGTAGAGACCAGAACCATTTTTTTTTGCTCCAGTTTGTGCTGTGAGACTGGACACTTTTAACGTAGGCATCTCATTTTGACTCACTTTTAGAATCAGCCTCAAGTGGCCATTTAAGAACTGCAGCTTTTGGCACTTGGGTTGTTACTTGATTGACAGGTGTGAGTGACAGCTTGCTTGCCTGCTGAGTTGCATTTTCCACAATCTGGGAACCTTATGTTGCTCTGTTTGCAGCTTGTGTTTATCAAAGACAGAAAGCTCTACTGAACTTGTGGAAGGTGATCAAATGCTTTTCTCATGCTAATATTTCATTCATTTTATTGGCTGTCAGCTATTATATTACCAAACATTTATGCAAAACGTGTCTACATGGGCTAATGTCATTCATTTAGTATTTTATGGTCTATCAGTTTGCCTCCTATAATGTATATTTACTACAACCTCCAAACCAACATCACTCTTATCTAGTGTTGTATAAAGTACTGGAAAGTGCCACTTGAGTAGAAGTACAGGTAACCTACCAAAAAATGAATTGGTAGAAGTAAATTCTACTCAAGTTAAAGTGTTTAAGTGTCTAGTATTTACTGTATTTAAGTGTATTGAGTCATCTATAATTATTTGTACTCAAGCAATGAAAGTAAAAGTAAAAGCAAATGTTAATAACAACCAATTCTAAAGTTTATCCAGGATTTTAAAACATGGTTAAGTAAAAGACAAGCTGTCCAAATATTAAAGATGATTTGTCATAACACACTTTTAAAAAAGGATTTCGAAAACCTAGCATAAATGTCAGAATTTTGGGAGAAAAAAGAAAACTATAAAGCTAATGAGCCTACATTAGATTTACAGATTTCTGACAGGTTGAATGAGTTTGTACTTGTTCCTTATGTGATCAGACTCAATGACAAATCAGCTTCCTGACTTTGTTGCAACCACTGGTAATCTCAGCAGTGAAAACACCAAATTTCCTTTGATTATTTTTTGGAAGAAATAACCATATTGCGTGTTAGAAATGTGTGGGAGTCGAAATACACAAATGAGTTAGGAAATGTAGTGAAGTAAAAGTAAAAGTAAACTGAATAAAAAATACTGAGTAAAGTCCAAATTCTACCAAAACAGTGTGTGAAGTATTATTACTATGTTACTATACGACACTGCTTTTATCCTGTTTTTCACAAACTTCGGATCAACACCCAAAATAGGTCACAAACCTGTTTTCACTGGCTCATCACTTGGTAAAGGACAATATTTAGTGGAAATGTGGCATTAACTTAGAAATGTGAGGTAATATTTTCTACTAAACAATGTATTTCCGCTAATTTAACGGTGAGTTTCCTCACCTTTATGGCGTGGGGTGGATACATCCTCTACTTTTATACAATATACAGACAAAGCACTTATAACAGTAGAGAACGATTAACAGCGTTTAAAGAGACCTTCCATAATCTGGCATCCTTATGGTTCTTTATTATACATATCACAGCCATTAGTACTTATGAGAAGTGGAAATGAAATGCTGCCTTTTCTTTAAAGTCCAGTTTGTTTTTCCTTTATCTTCTTTTCTAATTAAATATTGACACGGGTGGATATGTTGAAGTCTCGTTCACAGCGCAGACCAACAGCTGTAGTCTGAATGATGTGTGCATAACATATAAAAGGCATCAGATACAAAGATAAAAGATGCTGTTGCTTCTGCTGGGTTATTGATTTAGTCGATACCCGCTGAGTACAGCAAACACTGAGCTATTGGTGTAACACATCACTGATCGATTAAATGGCACATCGTCAGTTAAAATAGGATTATTAGCTATTTATTGTTATTAGGGGAAGCTTTATATTACAACTATGGATGCATTTATGATTAACTGAACAGGAGTGTCTTTCTAATGAAATGAAAGGAGATATAGTGGAGGTTAAACATGCTTTCCCCTTGAAAATCAGTGCAGTAAAACAAGAAAAACTACCTCTATTGTTGTTTGTTTATGTATGTATGTTTGTTTGTTTATTTAGCAGAATCCCCATTAGCTGTAGCAAATGCTGCCACTATTCTTACCGGGGTCCATCCAGTGCATGCATGAAATGATACAACACAAACAAACATGAAATAAAAAGAAAAAAACATGGTCAAAGAAAAAACACACAGCACACATGCTGCTCTTCTTCTAAAGTGAGTGATGGAAAAGTCTTAGTAAGACATTATACATATTATACACTATCTTGCAAAAAAAAAAAAAAAAGTCACATGCAATATCTGACTGCACCATCTTCAGTTTTATTACAGGAGACATTCACATCTTTTTTTGTTTGTTTGTTTTTTGTTTTTTTACCACATAATACTTACATAGCGTCACAATAAGGTTCATAATATTTTTTTCCATCCATAGTTTCATTCATTTTTGGATTATTGATGATGCAGAATCGAACCGCTGCATCCAGTCTTCATCACATCCTAA
>JAPSES010121883.1:0-16409 GCA_029822895.1 Maxillicosta whitleyi
TCTTGCCCAAGGACCCTCACTGGCAGCTCAGTGTATGCATGTGTCTCCGGCCGGAATTGAACCGGCGACCCCATGCACAGGCCATGATCTTACCACTGAGCTAGCCAGCTGCCGGATTTGTGTAAAATCAAGGAAATCCTTTTGAGAAGAAACTGATAAATTCCAAAATGGAAATATATGTTGATCATTAGTAAATTAGATGTACATAACCCAAACTTGGGATTGTCACTCACCATGTTCCATTTGGGGAAGAGGAAATCTGTCCCAACGTACTCAAAGAAATGAGCGAATCCTTCTTTCAACCACACGTCCTCCCACCAGACTGGAGTCACTAGATCCCCAAACCACTGTGAAATAAAGAGAAATAAAATATAATTTTGTGTCAGTAAATACTTTTTTTCTTTGCCTTTAATAAACATTTTTGTATGTAAAGCTCATTAATATAAATAAATAGAAAGTCTGAAAAAATATTTCAGACTGAAATATTTCTGAAGTGAAAAAAGAAGTTGTTTTAAAAGTGCTTTAGAAATAAAGTTGGATTGGAATATATTGATGTTTATACTATAATATGTTGATGGAATATCTATCTGTTATATCTGTTCCTTGGCATTTTAGGCCCCTTTTGGCTGGTGAAGTAGCAAAAGTGCAGACTTCCAGCAAACTCTGGAGCCAGTAATTGGAAAGCTGGTGCTAGTGATGACGCCAAACCAGTAAAATCCAAGAGTGTATTTGCACTGAGATGACATGGTAGAGCACGTCTTCACCATAATGACAAACACAGGGAAAAAAAGTACGCATTATAAATTTCTGCAAACTACAAATGTAAATGTATTTGTTATTGAAGGATTTGCTATCTTTTTTTGGTCTTCGTGGACCAGAGGGGATCCATATCTTTATCATCAGAATTTGCAAGAAAAGATCACGATAATAGTTTCAATAAGAATACACTGTTCGTGAAGTTGGAATAACTATAGATTTATCTCTTCTCAAGAAATGATTGTGAAACTGTGATTTATTTTTGGTAGATAGATACTGGTACTCAATATGTAATCATAGTAACTGGTCAAAGGTGATTACTGATGTGAAGAAATATGAGGAATATGTCTGAAAACAAAACTATTCCAACTTTAAGGCCAACAGTGTAAATACACAGTGAGTTACTAGGAATGTTACATTATTAAAGCTTAGTATCTTTATGTAACTTTAACCAAGCAGCAAATAAACCTAATAATGACAGAGTTGGAAAATGCCCAACTGAAATGTCAAACTATAATGCTGATCAGCACAGTTTCAGAAATTCATTCGTATACCTTTTGTACACACACAAGATTTTCAAATTCTTTCTGTGATTTGCAGATACATATGTAGAATTGATATGTTTATTCTGATAATGGGCTTGATTCCTTGTTGTAAGACTGAACCCCCCCCCTACCAGAAACAATTTTGCTTTATTTAACCAGATAAAATCCAATTGAGATCAAGATCTCTTTTACAAGGGTGATCAGGCCCAGAGGCCAAGCAGTACACACCATGCTAATGATAGCTTTTCTGTCATTTATACTATACATGTTACTGTTTTCATATTCATCTACTCTACCATAATGTGGCTTATAAATACATACATTTGACAGACAGATAGATAATGGGATAGATTTCTATAGCACTTTTCAAGTCATGCAAAGTGCATTACATTATTCATTTGCTCTCACACTTCCCCTCTGCTGGTGGTAAACTGTGTTCATATCTACAGCTGCCCTGGGGCAAACTGACAGAAGTGTGGCTGCCAATTTGCACCTACAGCCCCTCCAAGGCAAGGAGGGTGATGTGTCTTGCCCAAGGACACAGCGGACTGACCAGGATAGAATGGGATTCAAACTGCCAACCCTTCAATTATAGGACGACCCACTCTACCAACTGAGCCATGACTGACTGACAGACAGACAGACAGACAGACAGACAGATAGATATACAGACCTATCCCAACAGACCGCCAAGATTAGAGACTCAACGTAAAAAATAATAATAAAAAAAAGAATATGAAAATATATCTGAAATATATAATATACAGTAACAGTAAAATTAGGTAAATACCAAAGACATGACAGTGTGTATGGCTGCTAAGCTCATTCTGTCATATGGATGAAGGAGTGTTTCCATTTGAAGGTATAGAGTAAAGGACTGTTTGTCCATTTCGGAGTGTTTTCTGACTCTATTTTGTGAATCAGCCTGGAAACGACAGGCCGTCAGCTATCTGGCTTCAGGAAGTCCAGTTGTTCTGACTAGTTGTTGAGTGTGTTGACCAGTCGACTGAGTCAGTCCTGAGGTTTGTGCTCCTCTCTGACTGCCAAACACTTAAATCAGCTCCAGTCAGTGGAATCAGTCCTTTATTATAATGCTTCAGTTGGTGTGAGAACACTTTCCATGTGTGACTGAGGGACTAGTGGTTTTGGCGCATGTTTTTGTTGAATGTTACTGACTGATTAGGCAGCAAGTCTCTGACAGTGCCAAGATTGGTCCTAGATGGAACAAACCAACGCTGAAGGTTGTTAAAGGTGGAACACTTACAAAAGACCTGCTTGTGCTGATAATGGCCACAGGAGTAATCAGTTTGGACCTGAGCCTTTTCCTGAGAACACAGGCAGAATTAAACAGCATAAGATTTGGGAATAAATGCAGAAATCCAGAAGGCACACACTGTCCCTTAGCTTCCTGTGTCATTTCCACCACACATTTGGTAGTGCTCAATGTATCTACGGTAAATTGTCCAACTGATCAAAGTTTGTGAAGTAGAGCAAAATCAAACTACATGTGTGGTGTGTTTCCATAATTTGGCTCTGAGGTTAAAACAGCCAATTAAATAAACCCAAAATCTAAACATTCTCTACGAAAAACAACAAAACAAGTTGGAAAACAACAGGCCTGGGTTTTATACAATTAGATACAAGGGCTAACTGGGACCAAAAACTGAGACAAGACCACCTAAAGGTTACTTCAGCGTAATAGAAAGGGCCGACCTGCTTTTAGTCTAAAACAGTAGCTGTTTTAGGGGAAAAAAGAAAACAATTTTAAAGAACGTCCAGACGTTTTAGAAACTGTGATTATTCAGTGCATTGTAGGAGTTGTTGCAGAGAGTCTGCAAAACATAGCACAGGGGTGGGCCACATCTGTTTCGCAGAGGTCCACAATGAATCAGATGAAGTAGGTAAAGGGCCAAGCATTACACAGCTGTTTTAAACCAAACACATAGTCCTGAAGTACGTTAACCCTGAAAGACCTAAACAACCACCAGTGACTGAAAGCATCTACTGACTCCAAAGGTTCAACACCTTCTGAACCATTCATTTTATTAATACATGTAAATAATTCAGGTAAAAAGCAGTTTGACATCTTTTCATAGTCATCAGGTATGACCCACTTGGGTGTTCAGAGGTTCTGTAGTTACCATGGAAACACTGCCATCTTCAGTAACATTGAGTCACCAGTAAAACCAATGTAATTTCACAAATAACACTGGGTATAGACATTCATTTTATGTACAGTTAATGATAGGTTTTGTTGCCTCCATTCAGATATAATCACCTTTGAATACACTCTTTTATGATTGACATGATCTGTGATTTAAATACATACATGATTTCTACTGAAAAATGTAATAATAACGATAAATTATGATGAAGTACTTAGAATAAGTTAAATGTGGAGAGAAGTGGGTGCTACTATAAAACTGGTCCCTAAAAACAGGACATGGGGATAAAGATTCAAATCAGATATTGACTAATGTTATAAAGCAAGTTTAGAAGTACTTTGGGTCAATTTAAAAATAAATATTTACTGAGACAAAAGAGAAATTCTTTTTCAGAGAAAAGATATTTTTACATTATTTTTGTACAGAAATCCACATTTAACACGGTAAAAAAAGACACAAAAATTATGCACTACTAATTTTTTAAATAACTTTAATCTCTCACAGGTACATTTTGGGAATCGAACTAATTATGAAAGGCAGAGTGTTTCACAAAAATAACTGCTGTTACAAAATCACTTGAAATTCATTTGTGGTTAAATGGGCAGGTTCCAGTGGAGACGATGGGTTACACACAAAACCTGAAACAAGACTGATTCATGAAAAACCCACGTCTGGATTAGAAAAACAATGAAGGATTCCATTATTTGAATTAAAACTGGTTGGAATTGTGTCCGCTGTGAGGCATCAGTCAGAATGCACAATATCAAGTTCTTGAAGATTTATTCACCATCAGAGAAGATCTTTGCATATACTTGTATCAGTATCATAATGTGTGGTATGTATGGAATGCATGGTTCTACAAAGAGACAAAAGCAGAAAAAGTAGCTAATTAGCATTATCATGTGATTGGCAGGCTATCTCAATTACAATTACCAACTATCAGCAAATTGCAGCATAAGTATACACGTCTACCTAGAAATAATGATATTAATAAATTATTTACATATCCTTGGATGCACACATAACTGCGCAAAAAAACCTAACCTGCAATACCTACCACTAACCTAAGAGGGCGCTGGGAGGCTGCTTTCACCTACTACAATTAAATCGACCTAAATTAATTACCCAAAAACACTCAATCCAAAGTCCCACAACCAGGATCGACACATTTAACACAATGTCTTTATTTATAGTGGTTTATAAAACTCTTTTAAACCAGATCAAATGCACTGACACCTAGGAAGCTTTTCATGTCCCACTTTTGGTCCCATTTTTGGCCCCAATATTTCATTAAAAATTCATATATTTTGCGATGGCTCAGAGCAGGTGTAGAATTTATTTTTTGTTTTTACATTCATCTGAGGGGCATCATTAGATACATTCTGTGGAGAAATATGTGTAACTTTCTCTTTTATTATTGGGTCTAAAAATCTGGCAATGTGCAAATGGTATTTAAGGGTTTAATACAATGTGATGTGCAAGATGTGACAGGCAGCTTTCCACTTTACAAAACCCAGGTCATTTAAAAAATGAGAACATAGAAAATGTGAACTTAATTACCACTGTGTCAGTCTAAAAATGGACAATGCTTACATTAAAGTATTGGTTTGTTCTGTTTTGTGAGTTTTTGTAGGTCACCCCATGATTGTTTTGACATATTGACATGACATGTTTTTGTTTAATTTTCAACTTTAGTATCACAACACTGTGAAGCTTCACCATGAGGTAATGTCCAACCACCAGATTTGGGTGTAAATGTTTATTTTTTTTTTACCCTTAAGACTGTGTTTATACTCTGAAATTTAATAGAAATTCAAATTAACATGTTCTACATAAACATATAACAGACGCACTGAGGCAGAAGAATGCGTGCTGTCACGCATACTAACATCTCTCCCTTTCTGGCAGATTCAGTTTGTGTCTGGGCAGGGTTTCAAACCGACCACCCTTTGGGAATTGGCAGACTATTCAGCTGCTGCTGCTGCCTGGCTCAACAGGCGCTGGTTCAACTCCCTGAGGCAGCATTGTAGTCACACTGGAGAGCACGGCAGTTTATGGAAAACAAAACACAGCCAGACCAAGTTGTTGTCAAATGATGAAGTGTGTGAGGTTGTAAATTGCACACATCTGCAAACTTACAACACAAATCCCCACAGGTAAAAACTAATGCATGAAGATAATTCTGCTAAATCTGCAACCTGCAAACCTGCAATATATTTAACATCCATGAATATCCACAGAAAATGCAGAACTCATATTGCAACATAATGTTTATTTAAAGCACACTTGTCTTCACTTAAATAAAACTGGAATGCACTTCAATGTGTTTTATGTTTAAATTAGTCCATACAACTACTGAAGCAGCGTAGGATGTTCATCACCAACTTTTTCATGAAATCGACCAAACCCCAGTGATAGCCTAAGTATCACAAATCTGTTACTTTTCCCTTTTCCTGCACCTGAATCACTCCCCTCATGGTGAACAGCTTTGATGTGGACTCCATCACAAGCAGTCTGTTTGTAGCATATGTAGCCGCAGCAACAACACGTGTGGAAACGGTTTCATTGTTTCTTGCTGCTGCGGCTGCGTGGATTTCTGAAAAGGCCCAAGTGACGCTTTGGTACACTTCAAAGTTGTTCACTGTTCGGGAAGTGATTCAGGTGCATAAACCTGGAAAGACTAACAGATTTGTGATACTTGGACTATCACTGGGGTTTTACAGATCTGATGAAAAATTGGTGACAAACATCATATTCTGCTTTAAGCATCTCTCCTGTTTCATTTAGTTTTGGAGCTCATACAGGAGCCTTATAGATGGTGACCTTTGACTATGGATCATGTGTGCTACACTTAAAAAGAAAATACAGTTCAGTTAAATTCTTTTGACCATTCTTTTTTTTTTTTTTCCATTTCAAGCTAACAGTCAGTCATCTAAATGCTGTCTGCCATTGCTTCTTAATAAATATGTAGATTTAATTACATTGTCTTAATTTCCAACATAGTCTTGAGAGTCTGGGTTTTAATAAAAGGACTGTTCATCTCAGAGCGACCAGATCGACTTCAAAACACTACTACACATGACATTACAGTTACAATATATTTTTTTCTTTTTTAAAAAAGTGACAGAACTTATATTTTTTACAATTTGAACTTGTTGAAATTTCTCTTTTTTTATTATTACGGTGTCTGATGGAAAACTATCTTTGATTGTAGTAGAATCACTTTTTTTATCCCTGATTTGTTTTTCAAACTGCTGCTCAGCTATTCTTTCATTAAACATGACAGTTCACTTTTGATATTTACTCCCATGTTTTGAAACTCTTTTACACTTTGCTCATCTTACTGTTAATCTTAGAAATGGGTCAGATTGTTTTCATCTGATCCATCAGACAAATAAATCACATCAGCTTCATGCTGGTATTGTTTATTTAAGCTTCTTGCAAAGAAGAAACCGTGGTAGTAGTAGAGTCTTAGTTTTAGTCTCAAAGCATCATTAAAGACTAGTTACTGCTGTTAGTAGAACGACAACTTCTGTAGTGATTCCATCGCATATCGTGCATCCTCATTTGTCATTCAGGAGCATTTCTGTCTGATCTCATCCTGTAGGAGTCTCATTAAAACATAAAAAGACTTTAGTGGATTTGCCATTTCCGCGGGGGAAGCTGATGCTGGTTACTATGGTTATGTTGGCGCCATGGTTACACATGCATCAAGTGCAAGATTTGTAACCTGCCGAGCGGAAGCCAAGAGGAAGTGATACAGTGATGTATGGGAAGGCTGCAAAGATGCAGAATTCAAAACAGAAATGTCAGATGTCACAAAGAGTAATGAATCAGAAAACAGAGAGGAAGACAGATGGATGGAGCTATCTTGGTACGGTTTAGTAAAAGCCAAGAAAATACCAGAGATAGATGCATAACACTGAGCAGAAAAACAGCTGTTTCCTTCAACACCATCAAACGCACACAAACATCAACTCAACATGACAACTCTTGATCTTGGCCTTGATAAAACATTAACAGTGAGGAAACGAAAAGCAAAGGATCCTGACTTATTGTGACTGTTATGTAGTGCATTTATATCTGTGACAGGACACTTCAGTGCAGTTAGGTGTTTTGGCACCAAATCATAATTTTGAAAGTGGTTCTACATCATTCCCCTTTTTTCCATCCAGGTTTTATCCTAAGAATACTTAAATTATAGCTTTAAAACTTCAAAATTATTACATGTACGTTACATATTGCAGTATTTGTTTCAGCAGCAGCAGTATTTCCCCCATATCTTCCCTTCAGCTACATATAGTACATTCAGTCAGAGGACTGGGCAGGTGGTGAGTCACCGCATTGTTGTCATCATATGGAATTAAACACTTTAGCACAGCATTTTTATACACTGTCAAGTATTACAACTGGACGCAGCATGAAAATCAATCTAAATCTATTAAGAGTGTGGAATTGTACACTAGGTTGTGGTTCAAAACCCCTTCATGTAAAATAAAGTTGTGGTCCTCCTGGAGGTAGATTATTTGCTGCAGCTTTATTGTTAGTGATTTATGCCAGTGTTCCTCCAGGAAGAATATTCCTACAGTGACACCAGTGTTGGGGAAACCATGGCACAGTGACGCCACTGTGTAAAGCTGCACTTTTTATTTTTAGAAACTACTTTCCAGACTTAGAAATAATTTTTCCTGTACCACACATTAAACTAATTATTCAACGATGCACATTACATTGAGAAACAGAAAAAAGGGACTTTGGTTCCCCTGGTGGTTTCAGAACAAGCACCTTCATCCTTTCATTTTTTCACCTCTTTATGTTTCTGTCTTCCCGTCTTTTTGTCTTTCTCTCAGAACAAAGCACATCTTTCCCTTTGATCATCCCTCTCTTCCTCCCCTCCCTCTGTCTGACCCTCGTTGATAAATATTCATCCCTCTCTTCAGCAGGGGAACTGAATCTGATTTCCCCTTTCTGTTTGGAAGGCGCTTCTCGTGGCTCTATGACCGCCAATGTGCAATGAGTCTTGTTGGCACAAATGCTGTTTACATCTGTTAAACTATAAGGACTTTTACTGAGTCTTCCATCCTGACTGGCTGCATCTGAAATTAAAGACATTAACAACAGTTGAGACAAACTCTCAAACCTCTTGGTTAATTAATTTTTTGTGTGTCTGCAGTAGAGAAGGGAATCTAACTATGGCCACCAGCCAAGTGTTCTGAAGTTTTGCAACTTCATTTTGAATAATAGCTTATGTTGCAGAGCTTCATACAAACAACATCTAGAGTAAAAATAAAAATAAGACCTGTTTTCTGAAGACGTAGATCTGGGATAAGACCCATGCTGTGTCTGGTACAGACTACATCTGTAGGCCGACTGAACCCAGAGGACTGCAGAAAAAACTGCAGTGATTGCAATATTTATTAGGGGATCCCTGAGGATTCTCCTTAATATGGTACATCAGTCGGATTTCCCTGTTGTGCCTCCCAGTTACATCGTGTTCATTGTCATATTATTAGGAAACATTGCATAATCATCCATTGTTATGCAAATGACACAGGGTTGTTTTTTTTTTTTTTTATCTATCAAGCTATGTGAAACAAATCGATTTGTCAAACTTTAAGCACATATTAGAGCATGTACATAACTAGTCATTTTTAGGCATATATATTTCCCTTCACCCTAATGTTTGGAATGCAGGAATTTCACATCTACACACTCAGTTACTCTGGATGGTATTTTCTTAGCCTCCAACATCACTGTGGGGAAGTTCGGTTATTTTTTACCCAGATTTTTTCTTCTATGACTAACACATAAAATAAGTCTCTAGTCATGTAACGGAAAATCCACCATATTAGGAACATTCCAATGCCAACAAATCAATCCCTGCATTTATTACACCAAGACTGAACAAGTGTAACTCATTATCTGGATATGCCAGTAACTCCTTGTAAAGTGTCCAGTTTATGGAGCTTTGTTGCAGGAGTATTGACAGGAATGTGGAGGCGTGATCCTACTTTTACCACTATTGATATGACTTCCTGCAAAATCTAAAGAGGTATCTAGCATCCTTCTTCTGACATGCAAAGCTCTCATTAACTTGATGGCTTCATCATGTCTTAAAGACCCAACTATATTGTGCCAGAAAAGCAGAATTTCTTGGGAGTTTCTAGAGTTTTCCAAACTACATTGGAAGGCAAAACCCTTTACTGTCAAGCTGCTCTCCTGGAACCAGCTCCCACTTAGGGCCTGAGAGGCACACATCCTCTCTACTTTTAAGATTACGCTGCTCTTTTTGCTAAAGCTCATAGGCTAGCTCAGGTGACCCTTATCCATCTCTTTAGTTCTGCTGCTCAAGTCTTCGGCTGCTGGGGGACCTGAACACCGAGCATCTCTCCTCCTACCTTCGCCTCTCTATATATATTCATATATGTCACCGCTGTACACACTAACATTGAGTCTTCTCCCTCCCACAGTTAGTGTTTTGGTGTTTCGCTTCGTGTTTCCTTTCTGCAGATATTTCTGGATGTGGATTTGTATGTTTCTGATGCACAGTTACTTCACATCCACCTTCTTCAGTGTTTGTTTGTTGTTCTTTTCTATCTCTTGTGGCTACTGACCTCATTGGGTTGAGGTGGACGTCCACACACCCTGACACCAGTTCTGTTGGAGGTCTCATCACCAAAACATAGCCTTTTCTCTACACTGTGACCAAGTGTTTATTCTCGAAGGATTTTGTATTTTTCTTTATTTCTATAATCTACTTGAATGCCATAATTTTACAATGTAAAATGTCCATTTTTTTTGCGCTATATATAATAAAGTTAAACAATTAAACTAAACCATCTCTCATTTTTGTTTGTTGTTTTTAAAGTGATACTTATTCTAATTCTCATCTCCCAAGTTCTACTGATTTTATCTATTACATACAAATGCAGTTTAAAGAGTGTTTTGGAGTTAAAGGTTCAGTGCATAATATTAAGAGAGATCTATTTTCAGAAGTCGAATGCAGCCTTCATAATTATAACTTCATTAAATATAATCACCTAAAATTACAATGTTTGTGATGTTGTTTCCACATGATGAGGTGTTTGTATCTGCAGAAGGAGCAAGTTCTGCAGTAACTCTGGCCAAACTTCTGTAGTGAACCAAACTCTGGCTCTAATGAGGGCTTTTTGTGTTTTCAGCAGTTAGTCTATGGCAGAGAACGGGGGGTGGGGGGGGTCTTCTCCCCTTGATGCCACTAGTTCTGCTATCAACACTACACCTTTATCCTTTATGTTCAATGCAATTTAGAAGTATAATTTAATGTAATATTCAACATGGTGTGGAAATAATTTAATGCTGTCTTTTATACCTGTAAACTCTACCCAAATAATACAAAAAAAAAAATCTTTTTATTTTTTTTTTTACATTCTTTTACTGTAATCTTGGAGGTTTAGTGTGTCTGTGCTGAGTGTGACACTGTCAGGATGCTTTCCACATTTATCTGCTGAGGGAGGAAAGTTTCTCCGTGCTCACCTTAAACCTGAGTTTAAGGGCCAGACATGTGAGTGGAATTTCTGACATTCTGTTGTAGTGTGGAAACCTGACGCTATCACATGCTATACTGAGGAGTTAAACTTTAGATATGAGCAATATTTACACAATTAAAATCTGTACTTTTAATGAGAGACATGATCAATAACCTGTTTGTGTAGAAAAAAAATGTACACATACCTATATTAATCTACATTCATATTCAATGTAGAGCATTTTTGCTTTGTCTGATTTGACTTTATTTCAGGGTTTGACCTAGATGCACCTGGCATGAGATTACTGGCCCCAAAACCAGTTAGATTTAGACACAGAGCTCCACTGATTGTAACTAGTCCATAATCTATATAAAGCTTAAGGTCCACTGACTCTGTGTTTAAGGCCTTTAAGGCCTTTAAGGCCATTTTTAACAGTTGGACCTAAAGATTATAGGAGAGACTGACTTATTATTATGTTATCAAAGAATGGCCATTTGTTTTATAGTTTTCTGGCAAAATACAGCATTAATGAACCAATGATTGGTAGCACATTTATGCCTTAATATTTGTGTCACTGTTATTAAAGCGATACAATACACACACTTTTGCATTACGCACCAAGAGAGAGATGTCTCTTAATTTCCTTGTATATTTGTATAGTGAAAATAAAAGACATTGTATTGAACTGAATTGCTTTCTATTCTATTCTACAATAGACACACACACAGAACTGCAAAACTCTTGATTAACCCTCAAAGACCCAAACACCCTCCAAAAGCATTAAGTGATCTAAAATGTTTAATAACTGTTGAACTACTAATCATATCAGTACATCTACATGATTAAGGTAAAATACAATATCTCAGCTTTTCATGTCCATCAGATATGACCCTGTTTGGACTTTCAGAGGCTCCATACTGAGACTCCAACATGGAAACACTGTCATCTTCCGCAACGTTAATTCAACAATTAAACCTATGTAGTTTGATAAATCACAGTGGTTGGAAAAACATGTTTTTATGTTCAGTGATATGTTTAATATGATGATGTGTTTTGCTGAAAAAGTCACTTTTTTCTTCAGTTTTCTCTGTTTTGATATAATAGTCTTTGAATTTGCTCTGAGCTTTTATGAACATCTACATGATCAGTAAATTAAATATAAGAAAATATCTGATTTTTAGATGAAAAATACAAAACACATAGGATAATATTATAATAAATGGTGATAAATGCCTGATAAAATGTTAAATGTAGAGGAAAAGCATGTTTGCAATCAACCACAAAAGCAGGTGTTTAAGGATTAAGTGACAGGTTAAGAGAAATAATTATTATAATAAGTAGTTTTTTACATGTTATGATTTACGTGATAAACCACAACAAGTGACCAGGTTTCTTTTCTACAAACTGATATAGACCGCAGTATGAGACAGTCAGTGAGATGTTCTTTTCTAAAGTCTTATCATTTGTGCTCACACTCTTATTTTTCTGAGTGTCTTACCACACACCCATTATTCACTGTTTATATTTATGTGTGTGGGAGTGTGTGAGATATTTAAATTGCTATTTAAAGCCAGCTGGTAAAGCCGATCTGTTACAAACATGAATCCTTTGATTTACAACCAAACTACACACCTTAGTGCATGTCTATGTTTTAATAAGTCCTGTCAATTAAATAGAAAAAAAGCCCCAAAGCAAATCAGAGCAAAATGGTTCAGTCTGAATGAACAGACAGATGGAACAAGAACACAGAGACTGGAAGAACCTATTCCCATTAAAATGTGACCCTAGAAAAACATTTTCTCAATACTGTGTTGAACTTCATATGACACAACCCAAACAAC
Organism: Maxillicosta whitleyi; assembly: GCA_029822895.1. NCBI lineage: Eukaryota > Metazoa > Chordata > Actinopteri > Perciformes > Neosebastidae > Maxillicosta > Maxillicosta whitleyi. The sequence continues at coordinate 12,816 of JAPSES010121883.1, forward strand.
AACTTTACTTTCTACACACTATAAATAAGTCAGCAGTTATGTTAAATAAAATATTACAAAAGTGCAATAGATTGAAAGGCATATGTGTAAGTCAACTATTTTTGCCTTCGGCCTAAAAATATATAGTAATAGATCCACAACTCTAAGGCCAAAATGTACAACAAGACTCTATGGATCAGAGTTAATAAATCATACATGTTTGTGATGAAACTTAAATAAATGTTGAATTTTTCTCAAAATTTCAAAGTAAAGTGAACAAATATCAGTGAACAAATACAAATGAAAAAGGCTATTATTGTTATTTTCACCATCCTTAACTATTCATAATATGTAGTCACATCTAGTGGTGAGTTTGTTATTTACAACAACATAAGTTTCCAAAGTTCTGTACAAGGATATAGCTAAAAGAAAAATGTAAAATACAATAAAACTAATGAAAAAATATAATCAACTAAAAACCCCTTGACCTCACCTTCCCCTATGGTGGCCACTAAAATGCCAAACACCCTCATTACTCACAGTAACAGTGTTGTACCATGGGTAGAGCAGTCTGTGACAAATGTTGAGCCAAACTTCAAGGGCAAAGGATTGATAAATTAGTTTAATCCCCACTCCAGTCGAGTATGTAGGCACAGTACACTCATTTTTTTTTTTACAGTATTTTTATAGTTCATATATTTATTTATTTTAAGAACATAGCTCAAATACTACTGGATCTTTAATAGTAGTAGCTTGTTGTGACTCAAACAACAGAAAGTTCACAATTACAAATAATACAAGCATTGATTGTAATACCTGATCAGATCTGGTCTTATCATTTGCAGAATGTTAAATTCTGCATCTTTAACTGAATACGCTCAATAATATGACCCTTAACATTTTCTGACCTTGGTCACTGTCAGTGTGTTTCTGGAGATTTTATTTTATATTTTGTCATGGTTATGGAAGCATAATAAGCATTTAAAAAAAAAGTGTATTGCAGTACATTGACAATATGTATGATAGTCACAAAAAAAAAATCGGTTTTGTAATGAAAAATAGAAATAAAAGCCTGCCTCAAGCCTCTCATAAAGACAGGCCTAGACACCACTGCAGTTGAAGTGATAATAAAAAAAAAAAACTACATAAGGAAATTTGATATCTTTTATTGTTTTCTTTTTATATAGAAATAAAATATGATGATTTCTTTTGGCTTTTCCCTTCCGGGGTCGCCACAGCGAATCACCTTCACATTTTGATTTGGCAAAGGTTTTTATGTCAGATGCCCTTCCTGACACAACCGGGCTTGGAACCAGCACAATGAGGCTTGCGCCCCTTTGTGGCCATTGGGATGTATAGCGTAAAGAACCTTTCCCAAGGGAACTAACCAGTCACTCTATGGAAATGAAATATATTGTATTGTATTTTATGAAACAAGATATCTGTCCAACAAAACTTTCCATATAAAGGGAAATTGAGTTAGATATTCTAAACGGGCAGTGGGTGTGGGTCAGCTCTTCTATAGAGTACAGAGTCTAGTTAGAGCCACTGTCTGTTTTGTCTATTGTGGCCTTTTGGTTAAAAGGATATTAACTGAGTCACACTCTAACAGAGTGGGTGACAGCACTGCGCCTTAACACTGGACGACCTTCACAGTCTTGACCCAAATGAACACCAGGGGGAGATTTTGTATTAATATATGAGCGCACAGTCTAACCACCACCATAACAAGACACAAAATGAGGGAGTTTCTTTTGGAAAAATTGAAAAGATGATGTAGTTGAGTTCACAAATGGAAAAGTAGGTTGAAGCTGTTCGGGAGGCATACAGTGGAACGATGCCTTACAAATACACTTTGTTCATGCTTCCTTCTTTCACTTGTCACCTGTCAGTAGATGGTTGGTTTGTAGACTTATGCAAACATGTTTTCAGGGTTGTAACAACAGACTGCTACTGTTGATGCATGGAAATGTAATAGTGGCATGGTATTAATATTCATTAGCCAGCCCCTTTTTGAATACATGAAGGTCAATTTTATGTTTATTTGTCTATAATCTGATTTTTTTGCCTTTAAAATTCTAATCACTACATTCTAATATACATACACAGACATTTAGATGTGAGATAACTGCAGTTCCATTAAGTCTTTGTTGAATTTTGAGTGTTTGTATATGCACAAATATTGCGTAGGAGAAGCATGGACTGTGTCCAGCCTCACTAATGAGCTTCACACACACATACATACAAAAAGTTACACGGCAAAGCAACACACTGAGGATGTTAGATGTTTGTTTATGTCCCAGTAATTAGCCTCGGACGTAAGTAGGAGGCAGCAACACACACACACACACACACACACACACACACACACACACACACACACACACACACACACACACACACACACACACACGCAGTAGAGAGAGCTAATTATAACTGTATTCCTCTCACATATTATTATTGATTAAATCCTTCTGTCCTTCTAAAACAGCAGAGGAGGCTGTAGGTAGATGTCCTGCCTCGTAAAAAAAACATCTGAGGAAAAATATTACTAATATTTTCAAGCATGAGATACTGAAAAGATGGAAAATAGAGTAGATTTAATTATCCCATTATGTAATGTGTTCAGACTTGTCAGAGATTCAAAGGCTGATGGTCAAAGCAGATGGGAAACATCTGAACATGGAAGAAATGACTGTGACTTGACTGAGCTGATGAAGGAGGAAAGACAAAACTGAGAGTCACCATGTATCAAGAAGTAAATAACAGAAAGAGAAACATGCAGATAGAAGGAGGGGTGGATTATAGAAAGAAAAAAGTGAGTGAGACAGGTAGAGAGGGGGAACAATGAGATGATTTATGGCCCCTTGTATTCTAATGAACTCTATGCAAACATGGTCTGCAGTAATAAATTATCCACTTTGAACCAAAACACTGCAGAAGAAAAATACAGGCTGACAGCATGGACGCACACTCATACAGTAATATGTGTGGGGTGGATTACTTAAGTCACAGGGATGTAAATAAGTTTACACAGTCAGCTCCTTTATAGGGACATATTTTTTGTGTCCTGAACATAAATCATCAAATATGAGGGATAATCAGTTGTTTTCACCTTAAGGTTAAGATAATGTCAGCCTATGTAACATCCCCTAAACACAACTTATGAGCTGGCATGTCGTCTTAGATGTTCTGTGGATCTTTTAGCCACTAGAACACCATTAGACGTGATGGAAGTTTTCTCAAAAGCCCAAAATAGTGAAGGTTACAAATTAATTCTACTTTTGTTCTGTTCTGAGGATGTAGTAGGGTGCATTATTTGGCTGAGCAGAAAAGTAGTTGTAACAGTTCCAGCTGAGTCATTAACCTCTTCATACAGTTGCTGTGAGTCGAAGCCATTTTTCCCGGTGCTTTTCCTTTCAGTTTTAAGTTTTGTTTATCAGAATATGTGCCTATCATACTGCAGCTCTGAGCTAACTGTTAATACACTTGAAATTTGTTTTTATTAGGGCTGTCAAAAGATAATTTTTCTTGATTCCAATTAATCTCAGAAATTTCATAGTTAATCGCGATTAATCTTGATTTACTTTGCATGTGTAAAATTGATATTTTGCA
>JAPSES010121919.1:0-16406 GCA_029822895.1 Maxillicosta whitleyi
AATATCATACTAAACAAACTTTTAGAATGAACTATTAATACCCACGTGGGAGCTACCCATGAGTTTGTTAACAAACATGGTCTATATTTATTATTATTATTATTATTAACAGTAACAGTACTCTCTATGAGCTGCTCCTGTGTGTCACAAGTGTGGTGTTTCAACACAGAGATGTAGGATTTTTATGGTTGTATGAAAATACATGTCTATCTGGTAATGACCTAGTGGAGGTCTGTGATTGGATGGATTTTACAGTATATGACTGGTCCTCTGCCACTTCCCTTCCCTGCCCCCTTCTTCTTGAGGAGAACTATGGATCCTAGGAAATGGAATAATGTGTTTGTGTGTCTGTCCTTAACATAAATGGAAACAGTTTGATGTTTTCCTGAAGTCTGCGTTTGTGTTTTTCCAGTGGTGTGTGCTTAAACAGTTAAATACACAAAAACAAGGACACACACATTTGGGCAATTATGTGTACTAATGATTTTTTCCCCCTTATGCTCGTTGCAGAAAAAAAATATGGTCTTATAATTCTGTTGCATTTAATGTGGTCAAAATGATCACCATGTTAAAAAAAATTTTTTTTAATGAAAAATAAACAAATCTTGTTTTCAACAGTCAAATCTAATCTGATGGACAACATTCACTGGGACCATTGTCAATAAAAACGAATAGGCTGCATATTGACATGAAAATATAACTGTATTTCCAACAATATTTGGTGAATTTACTGTCCCATCTGTCCCATGTGTCATTGCTCTGTTCCATGGCAGTTGATAATGCACCTTGGAAATTAAAAATGAAATGAGAGGCCCCAGATGAATCCTCAATAATGATGCTATAGTTTTAATACATAGTTTTATTCTTTAAATAAACCATAAGCAAAACAATGATGGCTTTTTTTTTATTATTATTATCTAGATTTATAATGAATAAAAGACAATGGCATTGGTTTACAAAGCAGTGGCATTATAAATGTCAATGTTTTTCTTTTTGTTTGTGTACTTTGGGTGGGAGGATGGTGCCCACAATCCCAAGAAGCTGCTTTGTTTACTCATGCCTCAGGCCAGTTATTAGTAAGAAACTACCATTTCTTGTGGCTTTTGTATTCATGGTCTATTTACTCTTAAACATGTATGGAGTATAGATGTTCTAATTCGATTCTATACAGAGGAGAAGACGGTATGACCCCGTTGGTTTCACTCAGAGAAAATAATTTATTCAATATAAAATTCAGGCAATAAAAAAATATGTGTGTAATAAATCTCATTTTCAGTGAGTTGTATTATTTTTTTCCCAGACAGGGAGGCTGCTGGAATAATACACTCATCAGGGATTTAATGATCCTCTGTGCTGCTGTCTGGATTTGTGGTTTCTACTCACTCCTCACTGTCTCCTTTGACATTCAAGACCAGTAGCACATGGGGTAGGACAGACTAGTCCAGTGCGGCCAAGTGGTCACTGGGGTCACTGGGGCATCTCAAGCAAGAAGATGGTGCGGAGGGAAAGTGAGTTGGAGTAAGACCAGGGCTAAAGGAAGGCTTATCAGGGCTCTAAGGAGCTTGAATCAGACCCTGATTAGTGGGAATCTGCTGTGTGGGATTATAGTTTCTACTCACACTTAGGATGGCAAACAGATAGTGGTGATGTGGAGAGAGAGAGAGCAGGTACCGAACCAAGTACAATGCTATCTAATATATAACCAAACGGAATAGATGACACACAATACAAATGATTACAGTGTTTCCCAAATGGAAATATTAGGCAAAGAAACTGAATACATGTGAGAAAATGTGTGTGTGTCTAAAAAAAAAAAAAAATTATATTCCACCCCAGCTCTGGGAGTAAAATTACAGCACCATTTCAATTTTCCAGATCTGAAACCTCATTGAAAACCAGATCAAGATCCAGAGGAAGATAGATGGTTGGAAGCCAAAACTGAGCTGCTTATATTATTGCACCAGGCGTGGTATAAAGCAGCCAACAGCAAAGTTTAAGACTGGAGCGCATGCCAAGACACATCTGAAAGTACGAGTTATTCCACAGATTGATTTTTGAACTTAAAAAAAAAAAGGAAAAACAAAAGATCACTATTGGGTCCTTGGATGGAAAACAAATCAATGTAATCATATTTTCTTTGCATTCGTCAAAGTCTGAAAATATTGCATTTACTGTCTTTGTGTCCAGTTAATATTTTCTTGCAAATAAATGACAAAACTTTGCTTAGAATTTTTAAAAAATCAATACTTTGTTAGATAAATAAATAAACATTTTGGGTTTGCTACTGTTACTGATCCACACTGTTACATGTAAAGGACCAGTGCATGATAATTATTGGCATCTAGTGGTGAAGTTGGAAGTAACTCAACACTCAGCTGTAAAAATGCAGACTGTTTAAAACCACTACATGATGGTAAAGCGGGTCTTTACCTGCTATAAATCAAAATGTTGAAGAAGTCTGTTCTACTAAGAAAGTGGGAATAAAATATGGTGAACATTAACGTGACATTTGCACCCATAATTTATAACGTGGGCTCATTTTTTTAGATAAAGATCTAAATTTTATGGAACTGTTATCCTTTTTTAAAATACCACTTGGAGAAAAAAAAGTTACAACTAGTTTTATGGATTGTACTTTTATACTACAGCTGAGCCTCAGACATAAAAAAAATACTCAAATTTGATGCTAAAAATTACAAGTAAAAAAAATTGAAAATGTATTAAATCTGTCACATTTAAAAGTGATACAGAGAAATTACTCTTTATTTGTCATTTATTTATATCAGTACGGACCAGCACCAGTTGTAACTAACAATGTGTTCGTATTAAACACATTAAATAAAACATTGTGTTTATATTTGGTTTGTTTTGAAAAATAAATTAACATTTTGGGTGATGCATACGATGGTAAAGAATCGTCCAAGTGTTACTATGGTAACCTGTCCACGTGTTACCACATTCTCATGTCAATAGAACACAAACTTTTCAATATTTTACTCCAAAATGTATTTCCAGTATAGTTGAACACAATATCTAAAAGGTTTTGTCCTACTTTAAATCAAATTCTGTTGAGAACCACATGTTTTGAATGTTTGTGTAAAACTTAAAAAATTGATGTCTGTTACTGAGGAGTAATTTGACATTTTTCACCTAAACATTTTATTTCCCCAAATTTTGTACATAATGTTAAAGTGCTTATAAATACCTACACAAATATTTTAAATATATACATATCAGTTACTCGACAGAGACTGAAATGACACGAAATATGTCACTGTGTTACCACTTGATCGGACCCTCCTGTAGATGTAAAAAAAAAAAAAAAGTAAAGTTAGAAAAACACAAGGGTGTTTATTTAGAATTTAACACCAACAAGAACATGACCTTTGTTTTTATGCACTTGTAAATATTCTTATTACTATTATAACCTTTATTTAATCTCAGAATATATTTACGTGAAGGCAGTATTTGCAGTAAAACCAAGAAAACCCAGGAGTTAATGATGCAAATAAAAGTATTACATATTATTGTATTGAACAGCAAATTACAGTAAACAGTATGACTATGGAATACTAGTTAATACACTACTTAATAGTGGTAGTCATGGTGGCAGTAGTAGTGTTAATAATAATAATAATAATAATAGTACTAGGAGGAGTGTAATAGTAGTGGTAATAATAGAAGTAGTACTTGTAGTAATAGTGGTCATATTATTATTATTATTATTATCACCGTTGTTATTGTTAGTAGTAGGACTAGTAGTAGTACTAGTATAGAAGTAATAATAGTAGTAGTAGTGGTACTTTTGTTTTGTTTGTCCTTCCCATTTAAAAAAAATGGGGAAAAAATTAAACTTTTTTTTTTTTAAATAGTTACTTTACAAACTATGGCATAAATACTAAAACCTTTCACTGTTATTACTGCATGTCTGTCTGTACAAAAGCAAAGTAAGTATAAGTTATTAAAAACAAATGCATATAATGGAGATTTTGAGACAAGGGAATTATTTGAGTGAATCTGACTTAAAGTAGTTGTTTAATATCTTTGGACAAACTTAAAATGAATTTGTTAGTATATGATAATGTTTATTTAAGTGTACTCATTAACAAATGCATTACTATATACTACCAATACTATAAATCATAGTGAGATGAAAATCATATATTAAATGTGTTCTAAATATTGGGGGTCTGAACTATTACCTTCCTTTAAAAAGCCTTCAATTCTTCATTAAAAAGAAATGACTTTTCAGTGATGTACAGGCGCCATGAGCACAGTTAACCGACAAGGAAGGAGAGATTACAGGTCTCCATAGAGACACATGAGGTGAGATGGTGAGGAGGAGGGCAAAGAAAAGAACAGAGAGAGAGAGAGATGGAGGCTGTCCAGAGCAGAGAAGGATATATGTGGAAAAGTGAGAGGGAGGAGAATATGAATAGTAATGCTGCTTAAGTAGAACAGACTGAAGCAGAGGAGGACGACTGAAGACCAGAGCCACACATAGCAACAGCACCAACATGTTACTGCTAATGCAAATCCAGCACAACACATTACACCAGTATTTCATTGTTTCAAACACTCAGCTTTGTGTGCTGAGTAAGTAACTGAACATATCACATTGAGGCATGTAATAAAATCCACCGAGCACTTAAAGGCTGATGGAAGCACATAAAAGAGTTATTACTGTCTCCATTAGTAGAGCATCATCATAACTCAGGCTGGTGCCATAACATGAGGCTAAATGACAGGAGGACGCATCTCTGATTACTGGTCATCATTCGACAAGAATAGAATTCATCACTAATGAAAAAAAAGCTGAGGTTGGTTAATGGTAAATGGCTAAAGAACATTTGTATTTGTATGCTAATAACACTGATAACTGCATAAACAGTGCTTCTAAATGTACAAAAGGACTTTATACTCTATGTATCATCAGTAGATTTAATTTGTTTGAAATTCACGAGAGCCAGATTCTTTGCTCCAATTAGTATTTGTTTGGCAAATGCATCATGTTTACTCAAAATGAAAATTTAATATGCATCCAATACATGTAAACAGGCCTGAAATAGTTCGTTAAGACAACAAGTTATGTCATTAAAGCTTCTGTGGTGGAGGCCATTACCCTGCACTCACTACGTTTAGAGAGGATAAATATATGTTAAATGGATGGATGGATGGATGGATGGACGGACGGATGGAGGGACGGACAGATGGAGGGACGGACGGATGAATAGTTTAGTAGTTTAGCTCAGTAAAAAATTGTTTTTCTGTGGCTAAAACCAACACTTGCTGTAGCAACAGGAGGCAAAGTGGTCACTAGATTTGATTTTGTTCATCAAAGTCTCTGTTTTTCTCTCTTTCTGTCTCTCTCTGTGTGCAATCATTTTTTACTTCATGTTTCCTATGCATATACCAACCATCCATTTCAACTGTTCCATTTCCCCTTTTGTCATTATCCATCATCTTTACAAATGAGAACCAAAGCAACAAACTGTTTTGTTTGTGTGTGATGTGAATTAACATGTTTTACCAAAGAGGGTTGGATTTTTTTGAAGAACCTTCCCTCAAACAGCCCATAATACTTATTGATCATCTCCTCTTAAAGCAGCATCTAATCTGATGAGCTCCATTATGAAAATATTAGTTTCTCAAACTGCTACACACTAGTGCATTGACCCGTGGGTTCTAGATGTATTAGGTTTTTTTGCTGTTGTGTTTTCATACATGCTGTACCACATTTGTCCAGCAGTCACCGCGAAGGCATTCTGGCCATAGCAACATGGCAGTAAGGCTATTGTATTCCAGAATGACTAATATCTAAGCTATTAGTCCTATCAACTGTTTTAACTAGTCTGTTCCTTAACCAAAAATGCATGAGTACATCAAACTGCAGCAGTCAGCTCTTTCCAGATTTTGTCTTGAATCCCTGGACACACACACACACACAAACACACACACAAACACACACACACAGAGAGAGAGAGAGAGAGAGAGAGAGAGAGAGAGACCACTTGGCTTCTATAATATAAATTGGATGAACAAGAAGTTGTCACCACCATGTCAGTAAAAGATTAATTTATAAACAAAAATAAACTGAAATTTAGGAGTTTTTGGAGGTATAAAAAAAGTGTTCTGATATATATATATATATATATATGTGTGTGTGTGTGTGTGTGTGTGTGTGTGTGTGTGTGTGTGTGTGTGTGTATCAGGACAAGATGCACCAAAAAAGCCCCTCAGAGAAGTTTGTTGTGAAATACTGTTAACATACACTATATTTAATCCTACTTTTATTCAGTTTTACCTTTTTTTCTCCTCCAAAGTGAGAGAGACACAGTATATCACTCTTTATGCAAGGGCCAGACAAATAGTTTTGTAAAAATAGTGGACTTCCTGTTGGTTTTGAACATGACTGAAACAGACATTTTGTGCATTTTGACTTGATAAATGAGCCTGTGGTGAGCGTAGGTTAATCCTGTGGCGAAGATTGATTGAAAGTTGAACATTTGTAGGGGCTAACAATGACCCTCTTTGGGTTTCGACAGGTTCATCATAGGTTATAAAGCTGCAGCTGAATTCTTAAACATTGCTTTTTGTCTCTGGAGAGCATTGTCAAATCTTAAGAGACATTTAATCTTCAGTTGGAGCACCACATCTTTGAGCCATACATTGAACTTGTGGATATTTCTGTCATCCAGTTCTACAAAATTAGGTGTTTGCCAAGCACCTAAATTGGCTCAAGCCTTGTAGTTATTTATTGAAAGTGTGCAGAAGAAGTGGGCAGAAATTTAGGCTAGAAAATACTCGAAAAGAAAACAATTTTAGACAGGACTAAAGCTGAGTGTAACCGTTTCCTGTTTGCTCCCATTGGTGAAACATCTCTGCTAAATTGAAGAAAATCTACCATTGGACTAGTAGGTTCCAGGCACTACTTTGAATTGAATTAATAGGATTCTGGCATTGATGGAAGTACAGTGAATACTATTAAAAATTCCCTCCTATAGTTCCTAGGACAGCTCCCTGTGGAGTTCCTTTTCCCTGGCTATAGCTCTACTCTCTAACTCTGAGGATTCTCTTGAGTTTGCTGCTGGATACTGTACCTTTTGATGTTGCTATGGAACATCATGATGAAAATTAAGTGAGCCCTTTATGGCCTTTGAAACCAATTAATTTCATCTAAAACTCTACAGCCGTATGCTCATAAGGAAGTATCTTTGACCACAGGTAGCACCTTGTTTGAAGATGGCTCCTGAAATGTGGGGAATATCTGTATATACTTTCAGCAGATTTCATATTTATTGGATCTGATTTTACACTTAAAAAGAGTTGAGGATCAGTGGGTTTTCAAGGGCAGGATGAACTGTGCATTCTCATGTGGACTTTTCAGTCTGAAGCCACCCTGACCTTGAAAAGTACTTTTATAGGTAAGAGGTCTGCTCATTGAAGTAAGTTTTTTCAAATTAGCCAAACTCAGTACAGTTCATCTGACAGATTCTCAGTTTTCTTGGGTCCATAAAGCAAGTTCAAAAGTTCAAACTGGGCTTTTGGCTGAAATATGAGGTCATGCTTCGCTTATACGCGTTCAAAGTAAATGGCGATTTTTCAGTCAGCAGCATGTATACCCACTTCTAAATCCCCCGTATGCACACCATTCAGTAGTATTTGAGCCAAATTGCCCATTCTTTCCCCTCAGATGATGAAGCCAAGACCGCCCTACTCTGCCTCTAACTGGCTACTTGGTGCCTTCACTGATTAGATTGGTTAACTTTAGGCATGAGGACTGATGAGCCAATCAGAGGCAGAGTAGGGCATGTGATGCGGTGGAAAATATTGCTAAATAGTGGTGGCCACCTCTGCAACCTGATTGGACACCAATCAGGTGTCAGTGCTACTTCAGTTGATTGACGAGTCACTCACTGCATGTCTTGTTGAAAGATGTGCAATTATTGGAAATGTGAATGAGAAAGGCAGAATAAACAATTTCAAGTGTGAGAACCTACTTTAATGGAATACAAAATTCTGAGATAAGTTTTAAGGTGGTTTCAGAATGAGTCACTGTTCTAAACTACTGTTCATATAACTCCACATATAGAGGAAGAGAGATGTTGTCACCATTTGTTAAACTGTGTGAGATGGCTAACGTTATGAAAGACTGGTGTTATGGAAGGTTAAGATTATGAAAGACTAATGTTATGAAAGGCTAACGTTATGATACACTAGCGTTATGAAAGGCTAACGTTATGATAAACTAATGTTATGAAAGGCTAACGTTACGATAAACTAACGTTATGAAAGGCTAACGTTATGAAAGGCTAACATTATGAAGGGCTAATGTTATGAAAGGCTAACGTTATGAAAGGCTAGGAGGAGTCTACCCACTTCTCCCTCCAGGAACCACTACACCACTGACTACATGAAAAACTACCTGAACAAGACAGAGATGATTTTACCAGGGCCACTCATCTGACCATAGCATTTAATGTTATGAACCACTGTCAGCCAAAAATAACATTTACAGAAAATCAACTTTAACAATGTTGAATAGTAATATAGCTCTGTCTACATTGTTACCCATATCTTCTAATGAAATGATTGTGACAATGTGACTTCTTGTTGATGCTAGGACTCAATATATAATCGTTGTACTTGGTCGAAGGTGATTACTAATGTGTGTAAATAGGGAGACAAAGAGAAACATGTCCACTAACTAAATTCTTCCAACTTTATAGGCAACACTGGATATATGTTGAATCATATGGTAATCTGTATAATATTAAAACTTATGCCACATTTAATAAAACTCAGTGTAAAGTGAGTAGAATTACAGAGATCATATTGATGCTTTTGTACTTAGAGGATTTGATTTCTGTCCTCACAATGATCTTTAATCCATACACTGTGTACAGTCTCATCTCATTGAAACACAACCCATTCTTTGGGAGGGGGAGGGGGGGGGATCATAAACCCATTGTCACACTGCACTCATTGACATGACTTGCTGCTCAAACTGAATGAACTCGATGAATATAAATAACGCAATACATGATAAAAGACCTTATCATTACAGAATATACTTAATAATATGGAGTGATGTAGAACATTCCTGACATGCACACACACCCACACCCACACCCAGAAAGAGGTTTCTTAATTACTTGAGCCTTGACTATATGTTTGTGAGCTTGTGTATTCATATCAGGTGTTAAACTGTTATTGACATTTTAAAGAGGTTCTATGTAGTGCTGATGTTTGCAGCTCTCAAAAGTAGATAGAAGTCGTGTGCCACAACACATATAGAACTGTCAAAACCACCAGTGAGTCATGCGGTTGTATTGACAGCAGGTCTTTCAGTATGTTACTGATAGCTGATAGTATACATTACAGCTCAGTTAGCTTAGCTCTATTTCTAGACAGAACACAGCTGTAGTAAAACCACAAATTACATCTACTTTCTGTACAAATTGTGTTGTCAATAGGTGCATTACAGATGTACAGAGAATCATCCAAAAAGTTCAGAACTGTCACAATTTCATCTCAACTGTCGATCAACAAACTCTGAAATTAGCCAAGGTAATAACATAACATAATAACTTCATAAGCTCCATAATTACACTCATCCATGCTGAAAAAACTGTGTGATTTCAGTATCAAATTCCATTGTTGTTATTTAGAGCTGCCAGCAGTGGTGATAATAAAAACCACAGAGCTTTTTAGCTTTTTCCCTTTGTCACTTCCTTTGGCTCTAAAAGTTGATTCTTAATGGTTCTCATTCCATTTGGTCATTTTCTAACACAATGATCTAAGGTCCCTTGACCAGAGATGAGAATCAAGGAATTGAGAACCAGTTCTTTTTGGGAACCACTTCCCAGTAGCTCAATTCCTTGGAATCGTTTGCCTGTCTGCTTAATGGTTCTGCTCATTGATTCTGCCTTTGTTGCGCATGAATGATGAAGTCGCATGTACACTGCATCGTGTATACTACATTGTTTCACGCGTCGAGGCAGACATGCTCCAAATTATGACTATATCTCATCTCACCAGGACCACTTGTTACACTTGCAATGTTTCCACTACTTCAGAGGTGGGAAATCCCTCAAATATGCTCAAACATTTGTTCACACAGCATTAGATTTATTTACAGGAATGTCACATGTTTGACACACTACTTTTATTTGTGCATATTGTATATGTTGCATTTTCTGTGCAGAGATGGAAACATAAAAAACCCTTAATGCAAACAAACCAGTTCGTACTCTTGTATTCTTTCACCCAATAAGAATTGATAAGAGAATCGATAACAGAATCATTTGATTCTTACCAATTCCCATCCCTACCCTTATGTTAGTTTTCCTCACCATTTGAGACCAACAGAATGACTCACTACTCCCTCTAGTGGTTGTATAAATCCACTGGAGACTCAGTACCAATGTATTCAATATCCTTACATCCAAATGCTTTGGTCTCTTTGGCATAATGTCTGAATCTGATCACTGATAGTTTAGCTTAAATATTGTGTCTTAAATTTGGACTCTCCATTTACTATTCTTACTATTAAAAATAAATAAATAAATAAATAAAAAATGACTCAATGCCTGCATTCAAAACACAAAAACAAAAGCCTATGTAGAGAAAAAAAAAAAAACTGCTCCAGAATTGTACATTTTTCTTCAGTTGCTGAGTCTTTTTTTTTTTTTTTTTCTTTTCATAATTCTAACAAGTGACCATATTCACATGTGGAAACCTCTCAGAGGATTTGGATTCATTATGAATTCATTACTGACTAAATCCTTCAAGTCATTATTAGTTTTCTAGCTGAAGCAGTTTTAAGATGGTTCCTGACCACATCACCTCCTCATCTACACAAACAGTTCTTTCACATCCAATTACTGGATGTGTGTGAAGCTGAGGAACTGATATGGAGCTGCATTTGCTATGCTTGTATTAATTTGTTGACATCAGTTGTCTCCATTTCAACAGTTGTTTATATTGCACACAGAGGACTAGAATAGGAGCATTCAGGGGTGTGCAAGGATTTTATAAAAAAAAACAAAACACATATGAATGAGTCCACATGGAAGATGCTCATTTTAAATCCACATCAGAATCCATTTAGACCTTGTACATGTTTCTCCATATATCTTCATCTGATGGTGCAAACACCCTGTGGCCAGTGTCAGTTAAAACAAGATCTAAACATGGTATTTGCGAATATTGAAATCATCAGCATTATTCAGTGCAGGAGTTTAATTGAATATATATTTGTTAAAAATGGGCATTTGTTCTTTGATCATTGCTGAGCTGTCTGCTGTGTGTTTGTTATTTTCCCGCCCTGATTAACACATACCCACCAGCTCTTTATTTGGAGGAGGTGTGAAGTGGGGGGAGAAGGGTGGGGTTGAAGTTGATGGTAGGGGGGTGAGGGGTGATAGTGGGCTACGAGTGCACAGTCTGGGTGGGTTTGAGGCCAAGCCAAGCACATCCAATTTAAATATGCTAATGTTATCACAGAGAGCGGGGAAAACAAGGTGGCAATGACGGAGAACAGAGAACAAGACCAGCAATAACATAATTAAATGATTGCTATTGTTGGCTGAAATCAATTATCACGTTGGGAAGTTGTGGAAAACAGAAACAGTGCGGTGGGGGTAAATGAACAGAACATTCAGGAACATTGTACTGTGAAATATGAAGTCACACGACTGCAGTGAAAAGGTTAATTTGTTCATGACAAAAAAGAAAAATAGGCAGTCAGAAAGCAAAAACAAGCATCTCGTAAAGCAACTCGTCTCATTTGTCTACGGAGGAAACGAGTGCTCACAACAGGGATTTTCTTTGTGCAGTCAAAGGAAGCAGACCTTTGTCTGCCTTTCCTCTGAAGTTGAGCACAGCAATGAAATAGTAAGCTGAGCACACATATGAGCAACAACATTGGTGTTGAATTCTAATCTGTCAAAAGGCACGTTACATGGACCCACTAAGCTCTCAGGAGCCTGTTTTGACCCCTTCCTCAATCAGGAACAAAGAGACTCAACAGTAATCCAAGCAGCTCATATCAGTCAAAGCAAATCATCCCTGAAATGAGTTCAGTCAGGCGGATGCCACGACTGGAACCAGCCTTTAGCCTCATCCACAGCTCTCCATTGTCTTCCGCTTCGTTGGCTCCAAGGCTGTAACCAGATTGGGGGTGCAAAGCAAGCTAAAAAAAAAAAAAAAAACGAGAGGGGTGGGGGCTGCTTTTAGGCCTTAAAAAGTGTCACCTCGGGCTGCGTGCTGGTTCCCCAAAAGAGGATTTAACAGGGTTAGCATCCTCAACATAAGAGCAACCTCTGGGGATCACACAAACAAACACAAAGCCATTGTGTAACAGGCTGGCCTAACTATCTGTCAACCTGTTTTCCTGCCATTACTCATCGAACCCTCAGTAATTGCAGTGACACAACAGGATTTCCCCGTGGATTCACTGATTGATCCAATATGTTATATTTATGGGACTTTGTACAGACCCAAATGTCAGCGTTTCCACTTTTTTTGATAAAGGTTTTTCTTTCTCTTTTTGGTGGGGTTGGGTGGGCGTGGGGTTTGTCTTCAGTGGTATCAAGGGTCTAAAGACAGAGGATTAATGTGTATTGTACAGATCTGGTTTGTGATATTGGGCTCTACAGATAAAACTGAAGTGAACTGTAGTAGAACACCAGGAAAAGGAAACTGAAACAGGCCTAAAACCACTCACAGATCTACCTACACAAATATATTCATATTTATAATGTATATTGGTGTTTAAACATGCATAAATAACAGGTACTCTGTTATCCTAGAGTGAAGTATTTCTATCTACAGGGGGAGTGGGTCACCTCTATAGAGTCTACCAGTAGCTGATAATAGTTACTTTATTATTATTTTTCCAGTTTTATAAACGAAACTACAGAATGAAAATACAGGTTCTAACAATGGTTTTTAACATGTTTAGTGCTTTAGTGGAAGTTGTGCAAGTTACTTCCAAACTGTAATACATTACAGATTACTTCTTACTGTTATTTAAAAGTAATTCCTT
The DNA here is from genome assembly GCA_029822895.1 of Maxillicosta whitleyi. Lineage (NCBI taxonomy): Eukaryota > Metazoa > Chordata > Actinopteri > Perciformes > Neosebastidae > Maxillicosta > Maxillicosta whitleyi. The sequence goes on from JAPSES010121919.1 coordinate 13,052, forward strand.
ACCTTACTGTCTCAGAATTGTACTGTTACATGACTCCTGTGTTACTATTGAGGTATATACAGACTCTTGTCATAAATGTTACATGCACAGTAGACCTCAACATAATTCATGTTCAAACAGGGGGCGTGGCACAGCTGATGCCAGTAGATAAATCCACAATTGATAAATAATTCTAACTAGTCACAGAAAAGTTAGCCTTCCTTGTCATTGCCAGTCACAGTGTTCATGCTAATGCTAACTAGCTTCTTAAAGCAGGGTTAGGGTTAGTAATGAACATACGTCCTTGTGGACAATGGACTGTCTTCTGCTATTTTCACCCATTGGCTGAACACCAACAAGAAATAGAACATTACAGATGCATTTTTTTGGTTCCAGATGGTCTTATTGTTTTTTTTGGGTTTTTTTTTTTTTTTTTTTTGAGCAGTTAAATTATGGGTGAAAAGTGTGTTGTAATGCAAACACTATTGAACATGTACCAAGTAAAATATTACTGAAAATTAATTAGTAATGCCTTACACTACTGTGTTACAGCAAAAAGTAATCTGTTACTGTAACACATTACTTTTGTAACATGTTACTCCCAGTACTGGTGGCCATCATAGTAGAGGGTGACACATAGGCTATAAAGCTGATAGGAGTCTGCAACTTCATCGCTTCATGCTACAATTACACATTGAACCATCCAAAGTTCAACATCAGCAAGACCAAGGAGGTGGTGGTGGTCTTCAGGAGGAACCGGAGTCAACCTGCCCCAATCACCAGGTGGAGATCATGGACTCGTACAAGTACCTCAGGGGTTCCACATCAACAATAAACCGGACTGGTCTGACAACACAGGTGGTCTGTACAGAAAAGACCAGAGCAGGAGGAAGTCGTCTGGTGTCTGCAGTGGGATCCTCAAGACCTTCTACTGGTCCATGGTGGTCAGTGCATTATTTTCTGCCATGGTGTAATGGTGGGGTGGTCTTATGAGTGACTTACAAGTGTTTGGTCCTGGATCAACAAGCTGGTGAGGAAAACCCGCACTGTGCTGAGACTGGACCTGGACACTATAGATACAGTGTCTGATGGACAAGACGTGTGCAGTCCTTAACAATCCTTCTCACCCTCTGCATGATGAGCTGTGGCTGAGGGGCAGCTCATTCAGCCAGAGGATTATCCCCCCCAGGTGCAGGACTGAACCTGCCGTCCTGTTCTGAACAGACTTTTGCATCTGCCAGTATCACCTGCTGTTACTTTATTTACTGTTATTATGACTATTTATGCCATTCAGTTACTTTAAATAATTAGATTTTTTTTTTGTATGTTTTCTTTTTTTTTTTTCTGTTGTATTTGATGTTTATTGTCTTTTGCTGCTGTACATTTAAATTTCCTTCTTGGGGATCAATAAAGTATATCTTATCTTAACCCATAAAGACCCAAGCATCCATCATTGACCAAAAGCATCCACTGATGTAATTGTTTAGTACTTGTTATAGAATAGAATATGTTATTGTCATTGTAGCATTGTACACTTGTTACAATCAAATTATGATTTATTAATCCTCAACTTTTAATCTGAGTTTACTATAATGAACATATACATGATCAGTGAATTAAACATATGAAAATACCCCATTTATATTGATAAAATGTAAGGCAAAGAGGATATCATAATAAATGGTGATAAATCTCTTAAGAAAGGTGGAAATGTGGTAACTGACACATGACATTGACACAAGTTTATTAGTTAAAACAAAAATCTCTAAGATTAGGGTTTTCTATTTGTCAGTTTATTGTTTAGATGCAACATAAACTGAAACTGACTTTCTACTTTTAGCCCATCAGCTGAATATACAGAAACACACTACACACACTGCAGAACGGGAGCAGTGGGCTGCCATGTCAAACACCTGGTTAGGTGCCTTGCACATGGGCACATCGACCGATTTCTCAACCAAGCTGAATCTAAAGCTTTCTAGGCCACGGCAATCTGCAACACACCTTCTCCAGGAATGTAAGGATATATTTATTTATTAGGTCACTTACATTTTTCATATTGCGGTAATATAGAGTTATATTTAGATTATAGATTATAGCATAACTGACTCTGGATATTCAAGCATTTGGATACTGAAGATTTGAAGATTTGTAGTTATAAGAAGCACACTTCAGTTTTACGTTCACTCAACACATACTAATCAAAACAGGCCAAGATCCAATTAAATGAAAATCTGATAGTTCAATAGAGTTGTGTCCTCACCATGGAGATTTTAACTGAATTATCCTCCATGCCAGATGCTATCGAATTCCATTTTCAGCTACAATGACATTAGCATGCAAATAGCGGCTGAGGTCACACACTGGCCGTCTGAGGTGGAGACTGGTTAGAAAATGTCTGAACGATGTAGTTTCTCTGTAAATACATTGTTGCTTTAGTTCTTAAAGTTTCTTTCTACATATTATATATTTAGAAGCAGAAAAGGATGCCTCGCTGTAAGATGCAGAGAAATAAGGTGTAAAGTAACAACCAAGATGAACATCTGGTTACATAGGAGCACGTCTGGACTTTAGACTAGATAAACCAAAATACCGTCATGGTTTCAGCACCTTTTGACACTTTTCTTCCTCTGTTCACCCAAGATCAGAGACTCCATTGAAGGAAACATGCTTTACCTGCAGGATTCCTGTGTGAAACTGGTTTTTGACCAGATGAACCAGTTTAACTCATCCTCCCTTCCTCTAATATTTACCCTGGAGATGGTTTCCCTGTTGCGGATTTAGGAAACCATGTATTGAATGTGTTTGTTCAACCAATTGCCACTTTCTTGGTCTAAGTGACAGAGACAGTGATGAAACATATTCTTGTTTTCTAACCATTAAACACTCAGAACTCTTTTAGGGTGAGGGTTATTTACTCACTTCATTATCCCTGTAGATAAATTCATCCTAATGCACACATCCTGTTAATTTTTTCAATGTTTGATGTTTCCTAACTGATCATATTAAATAAATAAAAGCTCAGAGTAAATTTGAAGGTTATTATATCAAACCTGAAGATTTTTTTTTTCCAGCAAAATATATGATTAACTGAACATAAAACAAGCATCTATAACCACTGTCATGTATCAAACTGTGAGTTTTACTGATGAATCAATGTTCCAGAAAATGCTAGTAGTTGCTTTTTTTCCCCAATGACCCTCAAATTGTGCAAACATAATTTAAACATAAAAGTTGTCTAATGGAAAACTGACCTTTTTTCCAAAACTCTAATGTTTCAATGAAGTTTTAGTGCTTGCAAGAGGTGGTTTTCTGAATGTAGGGACATTGGTATATCATGCAAAACTGCAACACATGAACACAAATCCACATGGGG
>JAPSES010121930.1:0-16405 GCA_029822895.1 Maxillicosta whitleyi
CCCCCCCCCCCCCGATCTAAGTTGTTGCTGCTCGGCTTCGTGTCAGACTGAAGCCTGTGCATCTGCTGCATCCAACTTCATCTGAAGATCCACATTATCCACAGTTTAACGTCCAACACAAACAATCTTTGTGGTTTTAGATACGAGATACTTTCTAAAACAAAGCTTGTTGTGGACACTTTTTTTCTTTTTTTAAAGAAAGCAGGAGGAAGGAAGGAATATGCCTCTTACTGTGAACAGGGCATTCAGTAGATTCTATGTTTTAACACTTTATTTTTATTGTTTCATTTATTAGAACACGGAGCACATACATTGCCACGTCTCTACAGTCTGCTCTAGTTTTGTTATCGATAAGATCATCGTATCCTGTCGTCGCATAAACACAGCGTTTCTCCCACTTTTTGTTCTTCTTCAGTCCTTATCTTATGGGTCAACAGTTCCATTACATACATCTCACTCAGTTTTTTGGCAGTCTTGGCGGATCTGCGATGTACCTTTTTTTTTTTTCTTGTGATTTTGTTTTCTTGCAGCTGCTTAGATTCTATTTCTGCATGTTAACGTACGACTCACGACTCCCACGTTTCCTGGATCGTTTATTCCTGTCTCTCTCTGCCAACATTAACCAAACTCAACATTACCTTTAAAAGACAATTCCTGCCATAATCTGCCCAAAGCATCTCGGTTCCCCTTATACGCTGATGACGTCACAGTAAATGGAGTTTTATCGCGTGTGTGCGATTGTGTAACGGTTTCACTTTGTGGGAGGTCTACACAGCGACTTCCAGCTCTCTCTCTCTCCTTGTTGACCATTATTATGGCTACAGACTGCATGGCTGAAACTGGCTAATGTCAGACACACACACACACACACACTCAGTGGTGTGTACGGACTCGCACCGTGTTTAAGGCTACAAGTGAATGTGTGTCAGAAGTTCGACTTGTGATTTATACTGTTTAAGTAAAGTCTGATTGTTACAAATGAACCCAAACTCTTATTATTGCTCTGGTGTAATCAGAGTCATAAACATAAAATGACACACAAACAGTCTTTGTGCGTCTCCGTCTGTCTCTAACCGTCACACACAGTAACAGAAAGGCTACAGATGTACGCACGAACCCACACGGCACACACACAAACAAACATGAACCAGTTCTGTCTCTCCTTCTTCTCCTCCTCATCTGTCTTCCTATGGTTTCTAACAAAGCTCTTTTTCTTTTACATGTGTCAAAACCATCTCATAACTGATTAAAGACTTGGTATTAGGCGTTTGGGCGTCTCAGAACTGTCTTTTTGTGCGGTGCGGATCCTTTAGAAACCATATGTAGACTATGAACGCAGGTCGGCATTTCCCTTTTTCTACTGGAATCGAACCAAACCACAACTGTTCTGTCAGATTTTATGGAAGGAAAAAAAAAATATATACATCTCACATACAGTCAAGTCTAATCTACTTTTATGTTTGTTTTTGTTGCAGGGTTGAGGTCATCATACATTTTTTGGTTATTTATTCATCATTCTCTTTTCGCCAGAGAAATCATTGGAAAATACAGTCATGGAAAAAATTATTAGACCACCCTTTGTTTACTTCAATTTCTCATTAATTTTAATGCCTGGTCCAACTACAGGTACATTTGTTCATAATCCGTAAATGGTTACACCTACAGTAGACAAGCTGTTAGGTAGACTCATGAGATGGAAAGACTGTCACCCTTATTACGCCTGCAAAAGGAGTTTTGCAAATTGGATAAAACTAATGATGTATTTGTAGATGCATATGCACACACATATCTATGCATTTTAATAATTTAAGAATTCAATCGCTTGGAGATGCAGTGGAAAATAACGTCTAACAACTGCTGTAGGTTCTATGTGTTCCTTTGTGTTTGACAAAATCTAATGCATTTCAAGTATTAAAAAAAGGTTTGTTTGTTTGGGTAAATATAATAACAACAAAAGTAGCTCATAGTGGTTTAATTTCAGAGCTGATATCTATCCATTTAACATGTCGTCTTGATTAAAAACCGAAATCAGTTCAGTTCTAACATCAATATATATGCCATTGTACTGATAAAAAAACAGTATTTTTATTCATTCCAGGTTTTGTTTTGTCAGTTTTAGTCACATGACACACATGCGTTAATACTTCATTGCATTTTTTTTCTCATTTTTTTAAGGTCTAATAGTTGCTTCCATGACTGTATTTGCACAGCCTTAAAGAGACACACAAAAAACTGAACCAAATGGGTTTTAAAGGTGAAAAATCACAATTTAGTGTGACCTTTGACCCCATGACAAGAAGCAGCACAAGCAATGAGAAACATCTGACGTGTTGTCGAATGAAACCTGGTGTAAAACATGAGAAAATTAATGCAATAAATCTCATATTGTCTGAACAAAAGGGTTAAAAACATGTTAAGTACAAAGTGAGGTCACACTAAATACGACCACTTTGGTTTATATAAGCTGTTTTTTTTCCTTATATCTTTAGTTTTTCATACTTCACATATATCAGATTGGATCTAAATACAGACTCAAATGCATGTGTGGACGTTAGAAGTACAACAAACCAACAAACAGAATGTTGGACCTGGACTTCTGCCTAATACTGTATATATCTATAAAACACAAAAAAAAAAACACATAAAACAAATCCTCTATAAAATGCAGTACCATGTAACTGAAGTACATTGTGCTGCCAAATCAGCGTTTGTCTGTTTGTCATTATGTTACTATGGTGTAACACATTAAAGACCAAACTCTTCAAGCTGGAAGCTTTTACATCATCGATGCACCACTGCAGAGTAAACTCCAAAAATAACTAACATAATCCACTACACGCAACATCTTAACATCACTAAATCATGACCATATTAAAGCTGAAACATTAGAATAAATACTGTAACCCAAAAAAATAAGTAAATAAAAAGAACACCGAGGAGACTGGCAGGTCCTGCTGGGATCTAAACTGAATTAAACACGGTGCCATGTTGTCAGATCTGGCGGAACATCCACTGGATTGGTTTGTGGCACAGAACGAGAGGCTGGTGTTACTGTTCTTCCAAATACAGTTAAAGTTTACACAATTACAGATAGCAGCAGACGATAGTAAGATGAGTCAAAGACGTTTGACGAATCACCTCCAATGTGATTATCTTTTACCAGAATATGTTCAACCCAGGTGCCAAATGTGGGGTTTTTTCCCTGTTTTTTATTAGTTTAAATTATGCATTTACATAAACATGTAGTTATACATAAAGAAACACACAGGCACAATATAAAAATAATAATAAATAGTACAACGAACCTATTAAACCCCCCCAAAAAGGAAAAAAAAAGTCAATATGCTAAATGTTTTTTTTAACATTCTTTTTTTTATCCACTTTATATTTCATTTAGTTTTTTAATGTATAGAGAATATTATTAATTTCTCTGATTTATTAATTCTTATCTTGCCTCATCTTTGCTAATCTTTATCTTATTTTAGCTAATCTTAGTTCATCTTATTTTAGCTTACCTCAACTTGGCTTAGCATTGTGTAGAAAAAAGCAACATAAGAAAAACATCCAGAGAAGAAAAAAGTGTTATTGCCATAGAAGAAGTGTATGTAAATATTTGTAGTCATGTGACACAATAAGATAACAACTCAATACAGTTAAAAGACTGAAATTCACACAATGGAAAAAAAAAAGATATAGAGTGAAATGAGAAAGATTGAAATAAGAATATTAAAAAGATAACTAAGAGAGCAAAAATAGCAAAGTGAATAAAACATATGGTAGAGAAAAGTTGAAAGCGTTGCCATAACAGTAGTGAATGCAAATGTGTATTTTCTGAAATCCAGTTAAAAGTTTCCATATATTTGGAAGGAAATCCTCTTTCAGTGAGCCGGTCAGTGTGTGGATTTCCTCAGATGTCGAATAAACTCCACAGCAAAGAACTTTTGCGGTTTCCTTACACCTTCCTTAGACACTGCGTGTTGTTTTTTCCCCCTTTAAATTTTAAATTTCTTAACCATGAACATGAATTCATAAGAAAAGGAGATAGTGAAAGCAGAGCTGTGCATCCGACACTGGCAGCTTAAAGCAGTGATTATCATGAAATATACTCGAGTACATCAGAGACGGGAGGGAGGGAAAATAAGGGCACGTCACTTAAAGGTTAACCATCATAGGTAACCATGGATACACACCAGAAACAGTGGAAGAAAACAAGTAAATGAATTAATAACCTCTATAAACTGTGCTTTTTGTCCACTTAGTGCTTTAGAAAGAAAAGTAATGGTGTTGTCTGTTGGAGAGGAGAGAGAGAGAGAGAGAGAGAGAGAGAGAGAGAGAGAGAGAGGGAGAGAGAGAGAGAGAGACCCACATGAATGGGGTGAGAGGAGATTTAACCAGGCCTCCTCTAAATACAGAGCACCACAAAGCCACTTTAAAACCTGTACAGATATATTTATACATCACTCACAAACACACACTACAGTACACACTGACAGAATGCACACTCCCCCTGTTTGTTTCTATTCCTTTCTCTGTCTCCAATACAAACCCCCGCCCCCCAAACGTGTCTCAAACATGAGTCTCGGCCTCTTCAGACGCCGTTACGTAACTGCCGAAGCTCCACCTGTTGAACTTTTTGACACAAAGCTCCGACTCTTGTGTTTGTTCGCTCAAAAAAAACAAAAAATCGAGAACGTGTGTGTGTGTGTGTGTGTGTGTGTAAATATCAAAGGCAGCGTCCTGGATCTGAAATCATTTCAATTACTGTGTGTTTGAAGATGTGTTTACAGCTAAACCTGTGCAGATTTCAAATAAACGCATGCTGCAATGGAAAAAAAAAAAAGGTAATTTTGTTATAAAAGGAATGAAAATATAATTTAGTAAGAGGTTTATTTTTAGGTTGAGTTAGATAATTAAAGATCCTAAAAAGCCATGGCAGTTTGTGTATGTTGTTCAAACCTGGAGTTACAAACATGAGGGTTTATCTTGTTTTGGTTACGAATTCTTCTCATGGCTGAAAATATGTGGAGATGTCACTGTGTGTGTGTGTGTGTGTGAAACATAGTATTAGCTGTTGTGTTTATGCCAATGGGAACTAAACAAACAACACAGGAATGCACAAAGAAATATGAAACCATGATAAACACCCTCTTTCCTTTTACAGTTTTTCCCTCATATTTTACCTTTTCAATGTCTTTCCAATCCTTTTTTTTTTAAATCCCACACTTTGTCAGGCGTCGTTTCTAAATAACGCCAAAAGTATCATTTTATATATGAGTTTTGAAGCCCTCTAAATGATCAGTGTGTTATTTGTTTTCTTATAAACCTGGTGTATACAATTAGATACACAGATAATCCACCGGGGGGAGGAATTTATTCACCAGAGGCCTTTCCAGTGACACTGCAAGACTGTCATTAAGGAGGAAGAACTTTGACTATTTTGAAAAGGAATTACCAATTTGTGTTATATCATGTTTTTGTTTGTTCAAAAATAATATTTGAGCATTGAAACCCGATGTATCAAATATGATACAAAGTTGAAACTCATACATGAAAAATTGCCGATAGACTCCAGTTTCAAACTGGAATTTTCTGTCAATGATTTAATGGTTCAGGCTTTAACGGGTTAAAGGTCGATAAATTAAGTATACGTAGTTAAAACCTCTGTAACTTATTAAATTATCTATATTATTTATCTGTTATTAGAAGTTCTGCTATCCTATTGGATTGGATTGTAGTGATATGAAGTAAAATTATTTTTTGTCACCACTAAAGGGTGTAGTGAGTCACTCTGACAGAACAGTGTCTTTGACCAAAGCATCAGAAAGTTGCCAGATGGGATGAGAACCATTAAGAAACAACTTTTAGAGTCAAATAAAAGAAGTGACTAAAAATAGAGGCAGTTTTCTCAGCTGTAAATGAAAACAAAATGGAGTCTGATGCTCTTCTACACAGGTGCTTTTGATTCTGAGATTTATGAAGGCATATCGTTATTATGGGATGTTCTTATCTTTGCTAAGTTGCTGTTCGTTGATCCACAGTTCAGACTAAACTGTGACAGTTCTGACCTTGTTTGTCGGATTCAAACAGAGCTTTAGTTCAGCTACTGACGACACAAACCGAACGGGTGCTTTGCAGTTTCACCATGGCTGTTTTCAGTCTAAAACAGAGCTAAGCTAACAGAGCTATAATGTAAACTATCAGCTGATGCAACACTTATTATAAGACAGTGGTATTTTGAGTGATGTGTTAAAATAAGTGTCAGTGGGTTTTAGTTTAAAGAAGAACTTGATGTGTGTAAACAATTTTATATATTTTTTTAGTGTGTATTACAGTCTGTGGATAAATAGCATTGATTTGTTGGTGGTTTTGGTAAAACTAAGAGTGTTTGGTACCAGACTGACCCCTGTTGGTCAGAAATATCAATCCTACATAGAACTTATTTAGTCGTTAGATGTGTTAGAACTCTTATTTAATCACAACAGTAACACAGTCAACAGTAGGACTTAGAGTTTAAGTATTTTAGAAAGAAAACGACACAAAAACTAAAGGGAAAATGAAAAGAAAACGGTAAAAAAAAGAGCAAGATTCATTGAGGCAGTGCGAGTGCTAGCTGCGCACATTGTTCTCTGTAAATTTTGGTAAGTTTTACAAGTGCAGCATCACGCTCGCGGTATAACCCCGTGGCCTTGTGTGTGCGTGTGCATTCCTATGATAGGTTGACAATAGGCTGCAGCGGCCTTTATAGAGCTGGAGCCACCGCAGAGTCTCAACAGTGGTGGAACAGCGGAGTTACTGCACATGTAGGCGCCATTTATCTATTGATTATATTTACTTTTGCAGCAGTTGCTCCAATGTGACGCAATATGTTAATTCTGCAGAGGCGTGTAATAAAAAACAGGACGATATTTCCAGTAGACCTGAGATGTAAAGTCTAAAGGTTGCATTTGCACAGTGTTAAAAAAGCTTAAATTCAACTGAAACCTGTACTCTCTGAGGCTGTTGCTATAAACAAATCTGTCAGCTTGTTTTTTAGCTGTAATTATGGCATCTCCCTACGGTTAATTAGTATAATTTTGGAAATGCAACACCGCTGTGGTCAGATGCATCACTCATCCCAGCTTTGCCAAAACCAGTTCACCGGTATCTAAGATACTGTAAATGTTGGAAAGTGAATAAAACAATGATCAAATATGTGACGGAAATAAAATACCATCTGGGAGAGCGTTTTTTTTTTTTTTTTTTTTTTTCATTGCACAGAGGGTTTCGGTTTTGACCCGAACTCGATTATACTGTTTATATCACGACCACATACCAGATTGTTCATTATAGAAATAGAAACCTCGTGTTGGCACCGACTTTGTCAAGCTTGAAATAAATAGTAATTGACTCCTTCATTAAGTGGTAGAAGCTGTCTACGTTTGGCCAAAATGACTATGTGCATATGTGTGTGTCCAAATTTAGAAAGGTGAGGAGGCTACAGTGTTGGAGTCCCGATGTGCGAAAAATAGCCAACGTGTGAATAAATCGAATATTCCAGGTTTATTCTGGTTACAATGGGCCCTATAGGTATTTGGGCTGGAAAACAAAGGGCCGCAGGGTCCGTGTGAAGGAGAAAGAATAACAAATTGTGCCAGCGGGAGATGATGATGATGGCAAAGGGATGTTTGATGTGTGGAAAAGTTTGTCTCCACCGCTGAACATCAATAAACAGCCGTCTGCAGTTACCAACACTGACAAAAGAGAAATAAACTGTGGAGATAGACACATACGGAGGGAGGGAGGGAGGGAGGATGTAAGACGAGAACAACAGAGGGAAAAGACCAGAATAAATGGAACGGGAGAAGGACAGATCAGTAAATAGACGAGTCAAAAACCCAGAGCGTGAAAAGTATCAGGACACGAGGGAAAGAACAATTAAGGGTTAATGATTAATGAAAAATTCCAGCCACGTCTAATGGTTGTTTCTGAAGATCTGATGAAAGTCTCGCCGTGAGAGTCTAGTTTTTTGGCCGTGTGTTTTTTTTTTTTTTCCTCGACACTTTCCAAAAGCATCATCAAATGGACTGCGAAGGATGGGTTCACGTCTAAAAAAAAAACTGATGGAACCTGTTGTATGATAATGGAAAGAAAGCTTTAAGACGGTCAGATGAACGGCTCTGGACTGGATAAAGTGGGTGGTAACACGGTGTTCCAGAACTACAAGGTCCATAATGCATCAGTACAGGAAACAGACTGAAGGAAGGACTTTCACAGAAACCGGCGCCAAGAGAAAGTTGTTTTTCATAGTTGGTGTAGGTCATGAATTTAAATCATAATGTTCATTAAAAAGTCTTAAATTTGACTCCCTGGATACGTATCGGGTTTATGACCACATATGAGCGTTGTCTGGGATGGGTTTGTGCTGTTCAGACTGTCTTTAACAGATCGGATATAGGTCACATACGTGCAAACAAAATAAAAAAAATCCGATTTGGGTCCCATTTGCCTGCAGCCTGAACGTAGCCTTTGATACTTTTCTGATCTTTTTGACCAAATTATCCAGACCTGGTTCTCCATTTATGCATCATTTGTTTCAAATTACCTTCCATGAGCATGTCTTTCATTTTGCTTTAATCTTAACTCACTGTGTTTTGCTTGTTTCAAATCTGCAGTTTATTTGTTGTCACATGCTGAAGTACAGAGTGTACCATCAGCAATGAAATAAAATATGCCCTGGCATGCTCTGAGCCCAGTGTCAATAGATACCAGATTAACAATAAGTACAAGATATGAATAATAAAACTAAAACCAGACAGGGATCAGATGTTAGCGGAATAATATTTGGTTACATGAAATAATTTATATCAAAATACTTCTGTTTAATTCTGTCATTAAAATCTCAAAGGAAAACACAGTGTTCTGGTTGGTTTGATTATACAAAGGGTGCTTTATTATCATTATTATAATCATTATTTAACCATGAAAAATTTTAATTTATATTTCAAGGATGTCCTGGCCAAGACAGCAGCAGCAGAAGTTACACAAAATAGAAATCACAGGGATGCATCTACACATAAACACATCAAATCAGTTCTAAAACCATCCATAAAACACTAAAATAAGAACCTACGTATAAAACATCATTATATTCAAAGGTTCTACATCCAGGTCGATCCTTTTCCCGTCCATTTAAAGATGACTTTGAGAGTATTAATGTCTTTACAGGGTACTTGCGCAGGTCTTGAAAGTCTTAAAACGTATGGAATTTTGAAATTTTTGAATCTTTATTTGACCTACGACATTGACAAAGACAACGGCGGTGAAACGGGAGCTTCGGCAGGCCCCGATTTGTACAAAAAAAACATTAATTGGATCTTCACACCTCCTGATCGTCAACTTTTTTTAATCTAAAAGAAGCTCAACACAATAATCTGGTTATATTTATGATGTAAAGAGACACGACAGGAGGAAGAAAAGCGAACCAGAGAGGAGGACAGACGGGCTGACCAAAAACTAGAAGGAGAAAGAGCGTGTAATAGTTAGGAACACACAGACCAGAACAAATAATCCAGTTTCTGAGGGTGAGGTGGCGAACGTCTGGGAGGGACGCACGCCGCGGCAGCGACACAGACGACCAGAAGACAGATCAAGGACCAGCACCAGAACGCCAGCACCGTTTAGCGTGGAACCAGAGCCCGAGCTAAATAAACGGCCACAGGCGTCAAGTGGTGCCGAGCGCTACTGAAGTCCACGCCACCCACTGCACGGCGGCCACTTTCATGTGGTCACTGGAGCGATGATGTCAGCGGCCGCTCCTTGGATGCATTACTCCGGCCCCGTGCAGCCGCCGCAGCTTCTCCACTTCTGCAGGAGGATTAACGGGCTGATTCACACCAGATTTAACCCGTCCACACGGGGATTTAGCGCCACTTACGGTGCCGCGGTGTTATCTTTTTGGGTTAAATACATCATTAGCGCATTAGTTTTTGTGTCATTACCCTAAACTTCCACAGAGGTGTGAAAGCGGTGCAAGTGTTTGATGGATTTACTGAGGATTGGACTCGACTTCGGAGGATTTGGTCGACTCGGGTTCAAGATTGGTCTTTTCATTTCTGTTTTATAATATTTGTATTTTTTTTTTTTTTTTTTTTTTGTGTCAAAAATCCACTGGTGCAGGTTTCAGTGATGATTTTAACCATTCAAGCATCAATACTTAAAGCACCGCCCCCTTTTACACCATGTGCATATACAACCACAATGTAAATATTATGAAATTACATATTTATATGAACACCAGATTTCTTCTCTTTATATTTTTATTTTTCACTCATTTGTTGTTTTTCACTTTACCTTAGTTCAACGGTCACATATAAACCATTTTAATCTCAACTGGACCAAACCAGTAACTCATACGTTGACAATTTTGAATTTTATCTTTGTTTTAGTACAAAAAGTAAAAATACAGCATGAAAAGATATGTTTTTTTTTATTGATTCTATTACTTTTAACTGTTTGATTTCCTTTTATTTAGTGCGTTGTTGTAGTTTTTAATTGTTTTTAGTGTTTCTTTACATTTTTTAACTTTGGAAACATTGTTTTTCCTTCAATATGTTGTATAAATAAATTGAATTAGATTGGATATATGTCCTGATCAGCTAGTATCAGTATCTGCATAGAAGAAGTTCAATCTGACATTCTTGTGGATCTTTAATCATTTTATTTTCCATTTTTTACATATTACTCCAGTTTTTATTCACCACCATCTTCATTTTTCCTCCTTCTGTTCTTTCTTTTACACACGTTCGCCACTTGTTTCTACAAATTCACTAATTCCCTACATGCTTTCGGGACAAATGATGGTGGTTGTTTGGTGGAAGGTGAAGTGAAACTGCCTCCTACAACAACTGCAGGCGATCAAACTGTCAGTCATGTGCCCGTTTACAACACTGTAAAAAAAAAAAAAAAAAAAGAAGCTGTCTGTCTGAGCAGGCAGAGCGGCTGTTCTTTACAAGGTGTCGGACACTTCTCTGAGGAACTGTTGGCTGACGAAAGCATGGACATGTCGAGAAACACGCACACAAATATGCACACGCACATAAACACATTCATGCCACCTCTGTGACAAGGTGATCACTGATACGTGTGTGTTGGCGTTTGGTCGTTCACTACAATGCGTTTTTTACAAGGTACAAAAAGATCACACACGTGTCACGTTGTCCTAAACCTCTCCAGGAGGACGGATTCCATACTTGAACGGTTTAAAAATGCACTGATGCCAAACGTATTAACCCTTAAAGACCCACTGCTGCTTCTGTGGCCGTTCCTAAATGACATTTTTTTCTATATCGAACCTTTCTGAAGTGATTTATCACACTTTCTTCTAATAATATCCTCTGTATTTTATTGGATTTTTTGTGAAAATCAGGTTTTTTCCTATGTTTAATTCAGTGTTCATGTAAATTTTCATTAAAACTCAAATTAGAATAGAGCGTCATTATATTAGAAACTGAGAAAAGTGAAGAAAAAGTGACTTTTTTCATCAAAACTGGACAAATTCAGCGTGTCCATCCACCGTCATTCATCCAACTCCATGGGGTTTACAAACTTCTATCCTCAGTTGAACTGTGTTTGATGATGATGCACTTTATTTATCTAATTTCTGAGCAATTTACATTCCAGTTACAACTGATCAAGATACATTAAACACAGACAAACATGGGAGTACAGATACAGTTGAACTGACGTCCGCAGCTGTAACCACTGCCTCATTTATGCAGAATGAAAATGAACAAACATGAGGGAATTGAGAGAAAAAAGACAATGTGTTTATTAAAGTTTAACCTATAAAAACATTGGGTTTTATGGGTTATATAAATACATTTGTGTCAGTTCCCAAATAGCATTTTTTTCTATACCTAACCTTTCTGAAGTGATTGATCACACTTTCTCCTAATATATCATCTGTATTTTATTGTTGTTTTTTACTGAAAGTTGGGTTTTTTCCTATATTTAGTTGACTGATCATATAAATGTTCATAAAAACTCAGATTAGAACAGGAGTTTAAATAGAAAAAAGTGAAGAAAAAATGACTGTTTCTGTAAAATACATCATTAACTGGACATAAACTCATTCATCCAATTCCATGGGGTTTTCAAACTTTTATCCTCAGTTAAACATGTACATTTTTAATGTTTAATGTGTTTATTTACATTCGTGTCAGTTCCCAAATGCCATTTTTTTTCTATATCTAACTTGTCTTAAGAGATTTACGACCAATTATTATATTATCCTCTATATTTTTTGTATGTTATCAGTATAAATCAGTTATTTTCCCATATTTAATTCACTGTTCAAGTAAATGTTCATTAAATTATATTAGAAACTGAGAAAAGTGAAGAAAAAGTGACTTTTTCTGTAAAATACAAAAGTGTTTCCATCCACTGTCATTGATCCAACTACATGGGTTTTACTGGTGAATCAATGTTGTAGAAGATGATGGTGTTACCATGGTAACTACGGAGCCTCAGAACATCCAAATTGATCATATCTGATGACCATGAAAAGATGAAAAACTGTATTTTACATTAATTATTCACACGTATTGATGGGCTTAATGGATCAACAGGTATTAAACACTAGATACGTGTGTTTGGTGATGGATGTTTGGCTTTTTATGGGTTAAAGTCAGGATCATCGATGCGTACAGGTGCGGTTTATGATATACTACATCTGTATTTTTTTCCAGAATGGGTTGAATTTTCAGCTGTGAGCCAAAGAAATACAAAAAATAGACTTCACACTTAGTTTGTCGAAAATGTTTTCCTCAATTTACTCATGAAGGACTGTAAACAGGCTACACATTACCCAGGATGCATCACTTGCTGTAAGACGACAAACCAATTATTTACATGGTAAGATTAGTGGATGAGCAGGTGTTAAACATGTGGATTTTTGGGTCTTTATGGGTTAAATAATGGCGTTGAACATAAATAACCGTTGTTTAAAATCCCACAGTGCGAGTTGGAGCCTCTTTGTGTTTCAGTTTGAGTCATGGCTCTACTCATACCCTCGTGATCCGCTATCAACAATGAGGCGTTTGCAGCGTCCGTTGCAGTATTGGGTTCCCTCCCTGCGTCTCCTGTCTCATTCTTGCTCTTTCTCCGGCATATTTGGCATTTCTTCCATATTTACTGTGAGTGAATCAAGTCTGAGTCACACTGACATGTGGCTTTCATTAAACTGTCTTTGTAGTGTTATTAAGACGAACAAATGCACTCACATGCACACGCTTGCACAAACACAGATAGGGTAACATGTGGATGCATCGCCTCAGGAACCCGCGGCACATGTGGTCATATTGTTTTATTAAAGGTGTCCCGGCGCTGGTGCAGGGGATAAACTTAATGTGTGCCCATATGTGTGTGTTTGTAAAGAGTCATTTAGGACTCGCACGTCGAGTTAAGCTCCGTTCACCGCCGTCAAAACCTCACGTTAGGGTCAGTTTAGCGTTTGACATGTGTCCAGCCGATATGATTTAAGCCCTAAAAATATTTACATGATGACATTTAGACGTTCGCTGTGTATCATTCCAGTAAACCTTGTTGAAAAGCCATTATTGAACTACAGTCAGCATCCTGTTGCTCAGTTTTCCCGGAAAATCCAACATGATTCCTGATCCAGAAGTCGCTCAGAACCTCTTATCGGCAACGCAGGAAACTAAAGAATGTACTTATTTCTTTATGGTACGTTAATGATCTGTTTAGAAATGAATACATGTGCATTTCTCATATTTTTTTAACCCATAAAGACCCAGTTCTACTTTTGTGTCAGTTCCCAAATGAGTTTTTTTTTTAACCTTTCTTCAATGATTTTAACTTTATTATGATATTGTCCTCTGTTTTTAGCATTTTTCACTGTAAATAAACTATTTTCCTATATATATATTTTAAATGTTTGTGAAAACTCATGTTAATTCAGAGACACGGAGGAAACTGAAGAAAAAGTGACTTTTTCCGCAAAGATATCAACAACTGAACATATAAACAAGTGTCTCATCCTCTGTTAATAGTCGCTTTTCCATTGGTATGCGCAAAAATTTACAGATATTTAATAAATGACGAAAAAAAACAGAAGTGCGTAATTTCAGTTTATCCGTTAAATCACAAATACAAGGATTTGTTTATTATGATCATGAGATGTTTCTTATAAAACTCTTCTTCTTGGCTTGTTGTAACGTCTGTCAACATGTTTTTTGTTTTTAATTTTGTCACTAGTTTCCAAAAACGTAATTTTCATTGCAGTTTTGCGTGTTTTGACTTATTAGCGCAATAACTACTAATAAAAACAAAACACAAGACCTTTGCCGAAATTGACGTTTTTCCATTAGGTAAATTTTTAAGCACAAGTTATATTTGAGGGTCAATGGAAAAGCAACTATTGATCCGACTCATGGGTTTTACTGGTAAATCAATGTTGTAGAAGATAACAGTGTTTCCATGGTAACCACAGAGCCTCTTAACGTCCAAATGGGTCGTATCTGATGACCATGAAAAGACGACAAACCGTATTTTTCACCAATTATTGACACGTATTGATAGAATTAGTGGATGAACAGGTACTAAACATTATTTCTGGGGGTACTTTTGGTCGATGGTGGATATTTGGCTCTTCTTTCCTTCACATATGTATCATCTTTAACGTCTGGGAAAGTGAAGCTTTATTTCTGTTTCCTAGTGTCACTTGAAGATTAGGTGTTGTTTACATTTATAGATAAACTGATGGTTGTTTGACCCGATGCGGCACATGTATAAATAACTGTTGTGATTTATGGTGCACGTGCAGTTATGTCAACAGTGAGGTGGTTTTTCAGCGTTTTTTTAGAAACAAGTGAACACAATGGCTCCTAAACACAACTCCTAAACTCCGGTGTGGTGTGTGTTTCATGGCTCCACATCCTTCATGACAGGTTTTAGTAGAAATGATTCGGATGATGACTTGGGTTTTTGTTGCTTAACAAATTAAACTGTAGAAACAACCTGTCACCAGAGACCGTTTTCCCCTCTGAAGTCGTCACATTCTGCTGCTCAGTCATGACCTCCTGGTGTCTGTTTAACTTCTTGCTTTGACCTTTGACCTGCGTAGTCCCAGGCAGAGGTCAGTTTAAGACTTTAGATATGGAAGGTTGATGAAATGGGGCCGGTGAGGCGTTCAGTAGCACAAACATTAGTAGGAAATGGTAAAGTTTGGAGGTCTGGCGTGTTTATTTGTACTTTTTCTTCCTTCTTTCATCCCTTTCCTGACCTTTTTTCCTAACTTTAACCAAGTAGTTCTGACTAAAATATGACTCTGGCTCCTTTTTCCTTTTTGAGACCCAAATAATAAACATTTTTGTCTCTTCAGAACCCAAATTTACAAACTTGAACGTCTAATGTTTAATGTGTTTATTAAAGTTTAACCCATAAAAACCACTCCCTACATTACATTTTTGCAATATTTAACTTTACTTAAGACATTTATCACCAATTATTATAACGTCATCCTCTGTAGTTGGGATGTTATCAGTATAATCAAAGCATTTCCTATATTTAATTCACTGATCATGTAAATGTTCACTAAAGCTCAGATTAAACTTGATGGTTATTTTATGAAAAACTCAGAAAAATTAAGGAAAAAAAGTGACTCTTTCAGTAAAATCTCTCATTAATTGAACATAAACCCAATGTTTCCATCCGCTATTATTAACCCGCTTCCATGGGTTTTACTGGTGAATGAATGTTGTAGAAGATGACGGTGTTTCCATGGTAACTAGAGCCTCTGAACGTCCAAATGGGTCATATCTGATGACTATGAGAAGATGATAAAGTGTATTTTATGCCAATTATTTACATGTATTGATAGGATTAATGGATCAGCCGGTGTTAAACAGTTTATATCAGTAGATGCTTTTGGTCTATCATGGATGGATGGATCGTACTATTAAATATTAACTATTTATAACCTTGCACTAACTGAACCATAACTGGTACCATTGTAGTCTGATTCAAACCCAGTGGCTTTGTTCGCACTATATATTGTATATTTTTAAACTTTATCTTATTTGTTTATTCCAGTGTTCTAGCTAACGCAAAGTGACATAGCAGCCCGGGACGCTAAAATTTTGACCCAATACGCTAATTTTCTCCTGATAGGCTTATTTTCAGTACAGTGTAGCGACATTTTGACTAATTGTTTGCCCAGATCAAATGTGAAAAATGTATTTTCACATGCGCACACGCTGGACTCTGAGCAAATCAGCCCCAAAGGCGGAGCCAGAATTATGTGGGCGGAGCCACTAACTGAATGAAATAAATTTTGCACAAAATTTCCCCTTATGGTACCCTTAAAATGGCCAATTTTTTACTCAAATTTTAAACAGCTCTGCACCCC
>JAPSES010121957.1:0-16403 GCA_029822895.1 Maxillicosta whitleyi
TTATGCGTCATGTAACGTTAGCATACCGTACACTTATTCAGCCTGTTGTTCTCTATTCTATTTTTATTTAGAATTGAATATCAACATGACATGTCTGTTCATGGTGTTGGATTTTATCAAATAATTTTACCCAAAAAATGAGGCTTATACTCCAGTGCGGCTTATACACGAAGAGCTCTTTTCCAAACCGCTATATATCCATTTTCAAAAATTAAGTGTTTTTATTGTCTTTCTCTGTCAATATCATTGAGATCTATGTCATAATGTTTAAAATGGTTATGGAAATAGCAGATAACATTAACCTAGTTCCAATTTTCCTGATGCTATCTTAAAATCAGGTTGTACAAAATAAAATTTAAAAAAAAATTGTAATTAAATGGCTTTTGTAGCTCTTCATATGTCTTTTCCTTCTTTATTATGCATTTTATGGCTGGTGAGGCTTATACTCCAGAGCGACTTATTATATGGAAAATCCGGTAATATGTTTTAAACAAAGACAGTCTAATCTAAATTAAAGGGCAGGAACTTTACACAGAATCTTACATTATTTTTGCGGCACAGTGTGTTTAACTGGTCGATGTTTTCTTAGACTAGAGTACATATACTAACGATAATGTCAACTTGGTTTTGGTCTGTCCGTTTTTGGTCTTCTTGTTCTGTATGTAAAAGCTGCTGAACACTTGAATTTCCCAAAAGTATCCATCCGTCTATCTGTCCGTCCGTCTGACCATGTCCATCCACAAAACCAGCAAAGTGCGACTCATTCTTGGAGCCTGTTCATAAAAGTCTATAGTTTTTTATCCTCTCAGTTTATTGTTTTTGTTTAAAGATCCGTGGCTTCGCTGGTTCAATGTCACTCTTTCTTTCATCAGCCTTGTTTTCCGCATCATCCTTTTTCCTGTGAGAGGCCTGTTGAATCCACAATGGAGCGTTTGCCAGGCATCAAACAGCAGATGACAGCCAGCGGAGGAGAGGAGGACTGTGTGAAAAAGGCTGAACATTGGCTTCGTTAGAAGGTTTTCAACACTTTCCTCCAGATTAATATACAGCAAAACATGAGCTTTGTCATAACCCCCCCCCCCCCCCATCATCTCTGTTCTCTCCACATCTTCTCTGGAATGGTTTTCATCTCACCTGCGTTGTGTTTTCTGGACTGTCCTGGGTATTTTCTGGACCGACCCAACAGATCGTGGTTTCATGTCCGTCCCTGATTCTTCATTCATCCTCCTTTCTGTTCTTCCCTCACCGACCGCCTGGATTTTCTGAACAGGAAGGCGTGACCTGACCTCGCTTCGGTCCAGCACTCACCCGTTTCGTTGCGCTACGCCAAGACCCTGAACGCCTCGTGCCTTTTTTTTTTTTTCTTAAATCTTTATGGAGTTTTATGTAGAATTGTATCGATAACCAAAAAGAAAAAAGACAATTTAACAAAGTAAAAGAACAGAAAAGCAACAGCACAAATGAGTACAGAAGAAAACAATATGTATGGCCCTGTAGCAACAGTCGTCTATTGATTTTGTGTAAATTTAGTCCATTTCTTCCACTTTTTTATCCAGTTGTGGTTCCTGCAGCCTCAGTCTGTGTTAATTTTTCTATTAGAAATATTTCTTCTATTGTGGATATCCACTGGTCCTCCGACGGAATGGTTGCCTTCCCTCAGTTCCTTATTTTTATAGTTTTTAATAAATAAAGTTTATTTCTATTGCACCTTTCACAGACAAGGGAGGTCACAAAGTGCTTTACAAAGGGTCAATAAAATAAAAAATAAATACAAGTACAATACAATAACAATAAAATACAAATAAATACAAGTACAGGTAGTCCTCGGGTTACGACGTACCCGATTTATGCTATTTCGACTTTACGATGCCAGAGTTTCATCCACTTTTACTGTATATACGTACTGTACACTGTACGTACAGTAAGTACAGTATCTTATTTTTTACTTTATTTTATTAATATGAAGTATAATAGATGTATTTGGATAGTTATTCAGAGATTTAGGGGGTATGTAGAGGTACTAAAGGGTTAATTCCGACTTCGGGTTATGTCGACAGCATAGGAACGGAACTCGTCCGTAAACCCGAGGACTACCTGTACAATAAAATACAAATAAAAATACAGTCATAAAAGGAAAACATTAAAAATAACCTGATGGTCATAAAACAGGTGGGTTTTCAGATGACTTTTAAAAGCATCGACAGAGTCCGAAGTGCGTAGTTCCAGTGGAAGTTTAAGCTTTTATTGCAGATATTAAGAGTGTTTTCACCAAATATTTGTCCTTTTTCAAAACATCTCCCGAATGCAACAAACATATAGAACCTCAGGAATCAGTGGAATGGGGTTACCCAACACATGGCACGGTACGTCCCCAATCGTCTTCCCAAACACAGTAACATATGGACATATGAACGGCCTGCGTCGACTTCACCACATTCACGCCGACACCCGTGGTGCATGTGCAGCTGTTTGCTTTTTCATTTTGGAGTATTTAAGGACCTTATGAGATTCTTCCAGGCAAATTCCCTCCACCGCCGAGAGCAGGTGGTTGTTTGATGAATCTTCTGCGCATTTAACCTAAGTCTTCATCGTATATGCTAATATTAAATTCGTTCTCCCATTTGTCCTTGTTTTTTTTTTTTGGTCGTAATTTTATTGTCATCCCTCATCTTATTCTATCTCAGATGGTCCTGCCTTGTTTTCTTTACAGTAACTTCTGTAAACACCATTATTGAACCGCCTTTTTTGGCTGTGATCGGACTGTTCACTGCTCCATCTTGGATAAATGCTTCTGTTTTTCATGTAGTTTTATGCAAATGTCCCAGTCCAGCATTCTGTTTGTTGGATAAAAGTAAAGTAAAGTAAGTAAAACGTCTTTCAACACTCAAATAATGCACATCTGGAGCTAAATCCAGTTTCTTTACGGCTACATTTTCTTTGCATAAAACAGTAAACTTCACTATTGTGGAAACGTCCTAGTCCAACGTTCTGTTTGTTAGTTTAGGGACTGGAGATAAAAGCAAAAGAACAACTCAGTAAGAAGTAGGATGTTCTTTAACGCACAAGAAATATACATGTAGTGTCTGGAGCTAAATACACACTTCTGTTTAAACCTAAAACTGTTTTAGTGGCTTAAAACTAGTGTGATGTGTTGATTATACGATTAGGGGATAGTTTATATTATACTATTATATATTATCCCATAAATGACTTTATGACTTTTAATCTTACAACTGTATTCTATTATAAGTTTGACTTTTTTTTCTTGAAATCCTACAACTTTGTTCATCTATTATTATTATTATTATTATTAGTATTAGTTTTCCCTCAAAACTTTTCCACAACTTCATACTTGTAATGTTATATATTATTTCTCATCATTTGGCTTTTAATATCACATGTCTTGTAACAGAAAATCCTTCACTGACACATACAACGAATAAGAATGAAGTGTTAAAAACAGAATCAAGATGAATAAAAATATATCACATGTACAATAAAGTATTAATGTAAAAAAAGAAAAAATAATACAATAAAACAAGACGACTAAAGTATACACAGCATACAGTCACTTATTGCACAACAATATTAAAAAAATGTATCATTCACTATAATATTATCTTTTCCTTCCTCCTTTTGTGTTTGTTCAGTAAAAATCTGACCTTTTCTTATATTTTATTTACTGATGGAGTAGCTGTTCATTAAACCTAGAATAAATTCAAAGGTTATTTCATCAAAACAGAGAAAACTGGAAAGAAAAAAAAAAGAACTGTTGGTGTTTTCACTGATATCAGAAAGATATTCTAAAATAATTCTGTGGTGACTGAGATAAAAAAAAAAAAAAGGAAGGACCGGAGGACTAATCTTCACAATATAATATTAATTTGAGTAACAAAACGCCTATATGAACATGTGAACTAAGCTAACGTTAGCTTTAATTAGCACACAAATAGCAAACAAAGACAAACAAAAAAAAGTTAAATTAATAATGTTTCCTTTTTCTTGTTGTGTGTGATTCAGAGTTATACTGTAACTGAACAACAAACACAGCAAAGACTAATGTTTCAGTCTTATTTTTTGTTGATTTCTAGCAACTGTGTGTTTAGCTAGCTAACGTTAGCTAAGTTTGAGCGTAGAAGATATTATGGAAGTTAAGGTCAGACTATTAAAGCAGCTCTAACCTTTTCTGTCTACACCTATTATTACATAAATGTGATATTAATTCCTTGTGAGTACCTGATCTACATCCAATCTACTACTGTGTACAAGTCCAACATTATGTTTATTGATTTATTAAAGTTCCGCTGACCACATATGCTTTTGTCAGTGTGCCCAGAAACACAAATGTCTGATCCAAACATCAAATAATGTGTTGTACAAGTGAATCATTCAGGAATTTTCCTTTTTACAGGCTGTTCAGCAGGAAACCTGTTCAATTGTGAAAGTATTGTTTCCAGTGGGAATCATTTCAACGCAACACAAAACGACAGACGGGACCAGGAAACAAACGTATGATGAGAAAACAGCAAAGGTAAGACAGAAATGTACAATCGTCGCTTCATCGTGTCATTCAAGTGAGTTTTTTCTGATAGTGTTGGATCTGTTTAGCATTAGCTGTTAGCATTAGCTGTTAGCATTAGCTTAGCATTGGAACGTTTGTCTCCCACACAGAATATTGTTAAAATTGCAGTTATTTTGGTTGAGAAATTTCATTCCCCCACGCCCAAAGTTCTTCATATTATTCACATTTTTTAAAGAATAGTTTGTAAATGTAAAATGTAAAATGTAATTTCACAGACAAATGCATGGAGTAGACATTATTTATGTTTTATTATTTCACTGGTCCGGCCCACCTCAGATTATGGGAAGATGTGGAACCTGAGCTAAAGTGAGTTTGACACCCCTGATGTAGTGCTTTTCTCATGCATGTTTTGATCAGCAGATTATTTCCTTTTTGACGCCTGCAGAGTGCATGTTGCCAGAACCTTAAAGCAGCAGGAGTTGAACTCAGAGTAAAAGAAGTCGAATCACAACTGAGGAGATCATGAGCGTCAGTAATTACATCTGTCAGTCACATGTTTAAGCCCTACCTTCATTCAGTCTGAGTGAAGTGGGTAGAACTCTCTATCCCTGTGACCACTTATGCTGAACAGTAGAACAGTAATGATGGTATTTCTGCAGAATGATGAAAAAAGAGAGAGAGGAGGGGGTGTGTAGACAGAAATGGGGCATGTGAGTCACTGTTGGTTATCACTAGTGTTGGAAGTTAATTTTGAAATAACCGTTGCTCGTTACTTGTCACTTCTTTAAAAAGTAACCCTTTATGGAAAGTAACTTTTTGCATTACTTGTTACATTTACATTACTCTCATTTGTGCTCTTCATTACAAAAAACACCACAAAACAGGACACTTATTATTACTTTACATCTGGCTGATGCTTTCATCCAAAGCAACTTACAAGGTATATGCATGTATAGTATAAAGGGCCCTGCCCAAGGGCCCACCTGGGATTCAAACTGGCAACCTTCCACACTAAAGTCAGCAGTGTAAACCACTAAGCTATCCAGGCGCCACTACTGCTGTAACTGTGAAATTTCCCCAGGGTGGCATAAATAAAGTAGTTCTATTCTATTCTATTCTATTCTATTCAACAGGAAAATATTGGACTTAACACACACAAGGCTTTTATATATATATTTATTGATTATAGGTGAACACAGAACATAAACTATGTAAGAGCTTATTGTCCCTGCTAATGGTATCTTACTAAGAAATTTATTTATTTTTATTTTTTTTTGTATTTTTGTGTTAAATGCTGCTGTATTTCTGCTAATGTTGTTTGGTTCGGGCCTAAATGTGCTTTCATCTTAAGATTTTTTCTGTGTCATGCAAACTGTAACTCCCAGATACGAGTGATGGATCAACAAAGTTAATTTGTATCTGTAAGAAAACCTGTTTTTTTTTTTAATCTGAAATCTGATCTTTTGAGACTGACTGTCCATTCTATAAGTGATCATATTTGTGTCCAACCTTACTGTGGTACCAACGCCTGCGTCAGTACATGTGATAATACGTTGGTGATTTGCTTCCACAGTTCTCACATTCCGTCCAGGTTGCAGATACTTCATTTCATTCATTTTCTGTCCCCCTCTGTCTCTGGGGGCTGTCCTCCGTGCTTCCATCAATCTGGATTTGATGTCATTGTGAGTGATGCAGAAAACTCTTTGAAATCTGACAGCGGAGAATCTGGACTGAGATGAAAAATTAGATTTTGTGTCCTTTGATGTTGTCGACACTTTCAGAAATTAATCTGTAAACAGTTTGTTAGTCTGAAGGCGGCTGTAGTTTTACATTTGAGTTCAATTCCAGACTTTAAAGAAACACTGATACTCCAAACTCTGACCAGCAGGGGGCAGTGTGGTACCAGAACACACTTAGGACCAAAACCACAGATGAATCAACCTTATGTACCCACTGCATCACTTATTGAATAAACTTCACTGTTTCCATACATTTTATATTATGGTATCAAGTTTCTTCTTCAAACTAAAACTCAGAGAAATTTATTTTGACAGTCTCTAAAAAAAAACACTGTCTTATAATCTTCACATACTGCATCAGCTGATAGTTTACATTATAGTTCTGTTAGCTTAGTTCTGTTATCAGACTGAAAACGCAGTAAAACCCCAAATCATTTGTTTTCTATTGGGTTTGTGTCGTCAGTAGCCGAACTAAAAATCTGTTTGGATCCAACAAACAAGGTCAGAACCGTCACAGTTTATTCTGAACCATGGATCAACAAATGGCAAGTTAGCAAAGATAATAACATCCCATAATACATTTACGTTACCTTCATAATCCTCAGAATCAAACTCACCTGTGTAGAAGAAACCCTACCCTCCATTGTTTTCATGTACAACTGAGTCCAGTGGAGAAAACAATGATCCAGCTTTACCACTTATTTTCATTGATTTTAGAAGTTGTTTGTTAGTGGTTCTCATCCCATCTGGTTCCTTTCTTTGGTCAATGATCCAGCGGTAGTTTTCCTCACCGTGGGTGGCCAGCAGAATGACTCACTACTACCTCTAGTGGTCTTTAACCCCCAACTTGTTACTGGAAATAAACTCAATACATACGTGTTTAATGTTGATGTGATTTGATGTGTAAATACTAGAGTAGCGACTGGGTTTACGCCTTTGGTACGGAAGATTGCTGGTTCGAGACCCAGATGGACCCTTAGGAAAAGTCCTTTACGCTATACATCCCTATACCTGTAGCCTTAAGGGGGCAGTGTCTCATTGTTCTGGTCCCAAACCCAGATAAATACAGAGGTTGTGTCAGGAAGGACATCCGACGTAAAAACCTGTGCCAAATCAACATGCAAATGTATCGCTGCCCGGTCTAAGAAGAAAAAAACAGCCGGTGTAAATACTATTACAAATGTATTCAAATCACATCAGTGACATTGTGGTGATTTGAGGGAAATGCGTTAATGAGCTGATGGTGTAAATACGGCAGAGACGGAGGAAAGTTCAGCCGTACGGAGACGTTCCAGTCCCAGATAGAGTTTCGTTCTTAGGAAGTCTGTTCGATGAGCTGTTGAATCGGCGACATATAACAAATGAAGAAGCAGGAACTACTAGAAAGTCGGGAGACGGTAGAACAGTCTAGAAAGGGCGACCACCCACACACGCCGGTGTTGGATCGTGACGGTGAATAAGGCGACGGTCGGCCTTTCTCTGCTCTGAGGAGGAGGCGCCGTGTGCTCATTGGTCTCCTTGTGCTCGGATGTGTGGTTTGTAGAAGGAGTCTGAGTCCTACTGATAACTGCAGGCGCTGTTCCCTTCACAGCACATTTCCAGAGCCACCCCCTCCCTCCCTTTTCCAGCGTGTCCTGGGTCTTGGGGTCGCGGGTTATTACATAAAATACAGACGGGATGAATTCATCTGCAGGAAATTATATCTCAAAAACATGAAAGACAGTGACATTTTTAGGAGATCAGATGACGGAGTAGACGGGCTGTAAACGCTGTCCTGTCGCTGCTCACCACCCTTTTCTCTGAGTGTGCATCAAAGAAATGTAAATGCTGACAATTAGCCCTCTACTTCATTCTGAACGGTGCTTCCAGACACAGGGGCGTTCATGTGAACAGAAAACATTAGCTCTCACAAATAATTGACAAATGGGCGTTAACGCAGTCCCATAGCTGTCTTGATGAGGACGGTTGCGGTGGAGACACATGGACAATGAGGCCAGAGCTTAAAGGAGATGGCGCTTGTTTGTTAGCGACGATTCCATCTGCACAACGCTGTTTACGCCTGTAATGCTTGTACAAATATGTCACACTCTGAATCAATGCACAAACCCACAAAACACTCGTATATAAATATATATATGTGTGTGTGTGTGGTAGGTGCTACTGCCACTGCTTATTAGACAAAGCGCTAAGGTTATCGCGCTGACGTATCTGTAAGAAATGACTCCATGTTGCTCATTACTGCCAGAACCACAGCGCACCGACATGGAAGAGGTCGTAGCGAGGGGAAAAGAACAGCAGAGAAACACAAGCTACTTCAAGAACTTTAACCAACTGTGGGTATTAAGTCAAAAAGTCAGATAAAAAAAAAAAATGTAGCAGTAAATCCACATATTGTTTTGTTTTTGCTTCCCGGCTATGATTGCATTATTCTAAAGAAAGTAACAGCGGCAGCAGTTTATTGAGATATGAGTCTAATTCCTTTCTTGTGTTGCAGCATCACAACAAAAGAGAAAATTGCTGTAAACTGTTTCTTAAAAAGTCACAAATGTAAACCTGAACGCAAAGACATCTATAATGATTTAGCGTGGGAATATGCTAATTAGTGTTTGTTTCGATCCACTGCCGTTATGCAAATACGGTTTTATGATCATCGTGTAGGAAATAGAATGGAAGTTTCAATCACTCTGGAAACAATTTGAAGCAAAAACACAAAGAATGAATCCTAATTCACCCCTATTATTATTTTTATTTCATTACAATGGAGGATATTTTAGGCAGCGAGTAAATATTTACACCCAATTTCAATTCACCCCTTGGCCCCTCCCCCTACATTTTGCGTGTACACGTGAAGGGGTAGTGTTGTCCCAATTCTCGATTACATGGAAGGGAGGGGCTAAAGATTTTTCTGGACCACACTACAAACAGAGGGATAGAACAAATTTCCCATAATTCTGTTCAAATCATTGGCAAGATGGAAGTAAATGCAAAAAAAAAAAGAAAAAAGTGCAGCAGTGATGAAAGAAACAGTTTCAGTACCCAACCCTAAACTCCACACGCGTATGCCTGCCCTGACATGTCAGTTTGAACATGTTACGCAGCAGCTGGACATAGATTATGAAATGTTTAAACAGAAAACACTGGACGCTGCAACATTCTGACAGTTTAAAATGACAATGAGAACGTGGCAACATTCCACGTTTCTTTGTCGCGTAATTTAATAGAAGAAATACAAAAGTAGAACAATGAAAACAACAATTACAATGATATAAAATTCCCCAGAGTTTGCTTTTATGTGACTTTTTAAAGGGTTTTGGGAAACAAATTAAGCAAAATTAACCCTTGGGACAAAACAAAAATCTTAATTGGAATGAAATTTATTATTACATTAGTGTTCATCATTGTTTTGTTGCCTCTGTGCTATTTATTGATTTGCAATGGATCCCTGTTATTTATATTTTTTTTTTGCCTTAATAATAACTATTGTTCTTCGAATCCGTTCTCATCGCGACTAATCAATTAAAATTGGATTAATGACTAAAATACAAAAAGTCAGTTCAATGCTTATGGCTAGCAGTAGTGGTGTATGCTAACATGTACTACCATGAGCAGGATCTAAAAGAGGTTTTCCGCAAAGGACTGAATTACACATTAACCAGAGTGATCTAACACCTTCTATTATCACACCTAATCTAATCTAATAAGGTCATGACTGCGACCATCCACAGGGTTCTTCCTCCCAGAAATGTAAAAACACAATAGGACTCTTATGATGTTTGTGGGCAGACAAAACAAGTTAGCGTAGTCGTAAAATTGCAACACGGAACATCATAAATCTCTGTTCCAGACCATCTATTTCCCTAACAGTCATTAGAGTGTGACAGCTGTATGTCTGTCACCGAATTTCTGGGTTGACATGATTTGTTTTCTGTCTGGCTTGTCAGTATTTCATCAGCTCATACAACAATGAATGTGTGAGGCGGCCTCGTGCACACGTCGGTAACAGAAATAGCCACGCAGTGGTGCGTTCACGTGTTGACAAATATACGCAAATATGCCATTCATTATTACTGTCACCGTATCGACTTGCATCAGCAGAAAACAGACGCGCAACGACAAATTACACCCTATTTTTATTCTGTTTATTTTGAGATTTGCAGGTCTGTTTCATTAAAACCAACTCTTCACTAAAAGATGAAACGGGCCTTAATTACAACACTTTTGAAGAAGCAATTACGATAAATTGCGCACAACATTTGTAGTGATCTTTTATTCCCTGTGTGTCTTTGTAAGAATGAAAAATAAAGCAGCCCCGTTGTTGTTTCAGCCTCATATATATAGACCTCACTCCAGCTGATTTTTCCGTGGCTCTCACTCACGGTGTAAATCACAACCGTTGCTTATTGTCTTGCACTTTTCCTCCCACACACGAGTATTTCGGTTGATGAAATCGCGGCTCACAGTTCATGCGTCTCCTACCTCGGCTGACTTGTTTTCTGGATTTGGGATCGACCGCTGTCTAAGCAAACTTTTTAAAGTGTTTTCTGCTGCTGCCTGTCTGCGGCAATTTACAGTAAAACATTTATAAGACGAGGTTCTTTAGCATTTAAACATTTATTCGCGTATACCAACTCGAGCTTTGCATTTTAACTCGCACAGCTTTCTTTGATCAGAATAGAGCTTGTCTGGTAATATAGACGGATGTCAAAGAGACGGGCCATTTCATTCAAAATTTATTTGTTTATTTATTTTTGAAGGGGCAACATGCTCCGCACTAAAGCAAAGCCTATATATAAGTGCAATACCGCTGATTACCACTAGATGCTGGCTCCTTCCATTGA
The DNA here is from genome assembly GCA_029822895.1 of Maxillicosta whitleyi. Classification (NCBI taxonomy): domain Eukaryota; kingdom Metazoa; phylum Chordata; class Actinopteri; order Perciformes; family Neosebastidae; genus Maxillicosta; species Maxillicosta whitleyi. Next base: position 11,100 of record JAPSES010121957.1, read on the forward strand.
ACTTCTTAATAAATACACCAGTCAGCCATAACATATAATAAAATTGATTATTTCTTATTATTTTACTGACTATTGTTGGGGGCGGCCATGACTCAAAAGGTAAAGCAGGTTGTCCAATAACCAAAGGGTTGGCTGTTCGACTCCTGCTCTATCCTAGTCAGTCCGTTGTCCTTGGGCAAGGCACCTCACCCTCCCTGCCTTCAGCCCCCCCCACACTGGTGTATGGTGATGGTGGCACCCACCCCTGTCAGTCTGCTCCAGGACAGCTGTGTCTACAAATGTAGTTCACCACCACCAGAGGGGGATTGTGAGAGCGAATAAATAATGGATCCATAATGTGAAGCACTTTGGGTGTCTGGAAAAAGCACTATAAAAATCTAATCCATTATTATTATTTTTATTTCATTACAATAGAGGATATTTTAGGCAGCAAGTGAATATTTACACCCAATTTCAATTCACCCCTTGGCCCCTCCCACTCCATTTTGCATGTTTTTGTGTGAAGGGATAGGGGTGTCCGAATTCTTGATGATTCGGAAGGAAAGGGCAAAGGGGGATTTTTTTTGGTCGTCAGGGGTTTTTCGGGTCTTTATAGGTTAATATTTGACCGACCTCCAACTTGATTGGTCAGTAGAGTCACACAACCATAACGTAGACACCACAAAGGCATGTTTTCGTTCTTAACATTTCTTAGGCAAAAATGCATCAAATATCAGGATTTCTATCCACATGCAAACGAACATTGCTTAGTATGTTCATTGGGTTTGTTGTTTTAGTAATGGTTTTGATGCTCACCACTTCCTGTCTGTGATGTTTTGTTTTTTTATATAGTATTGATAGTATGGTGTTAGTTTAAAAAAATAGAATCCAATCTTTATTTTGTCAGCAGGTTCACACATGTACCTACCACATGACCTCTGCCTTTAACCCAACACTAGATCATACACGCATGCATCACGCACACTTCAGACTAAGAGCAGTGGGCTCGCCATATCAGGTGCCCGGGGAGCAAAATGGGGGGGTGGGTATATTGCTCAAGGGCAGATCAGCCAACAACTCTCCGCCAGTTCAGGAAATTGAACTGGCATCCTATCGATTACAAGCCGACTCTCCAGTTGACTTCCCATCCATCTCGGCCACAGTCTTAAAAGGTGGATGAAGATTCCTTTCACATTAAAAACCAGAACGGACACAATAAATGACAAGATTGGGAGTTGGTTGCGATCCATGACTCTACCAGTAGATGTCGCTAAATACTACAAATTTGACCTTTTCGTGTGGTAACTTCAGTGTTTTGGAAGTGGATAACTGTTGCTCGTTCATCTTACTACAGTTCTTTATGATGGATTCTTTATATTCTTTTAGTGTCTCGTTAGTTTGTCTGCGTTTGTTCTGTCATATGTGTGTCTTTGCATTAGTACAGTATGGGTCTGCTGCTATAATTAAAACTGAAATACCACTGCTTAATCCTTTCCCCGCACTGTATTTCATTTACGTATGCGGTGCTTCAGTTTTTGTAATCAATAGCCAACACCGGAGGCCTTTTCACACCACGCTTAGCCCCATTTAACCTGCCTCTTAATCTTGTTGCCGACAGCCTCAGAGTGGGTTCCCACCACATTACTGTAGTTGAATGTGAATTTTGAAGTGTCTTTGCTTTTCTTTAGATTCATTAATGCCATCAAGGTAAACACACATGATGGTGACTTAAGTGTTTGGAGCAGTTGTACTGGGGTTATTAAGGATTTTCCAGGATGTTTTTTCTATATTAAACGCTAATAAATTAATCCGTAAAGACCCAGAGTTATTTATGTGGCAGTTCCAAAATATGGTTTTCTCTATATTTAACGTTTCTTAAAGGGCTCATATTTATCAAAACCAACCTTTCGTAGTCTGTCTTCATTTCTTTGTGTATTTGGACCCTAATAGTTCAACAGGTTGAATCTGAACCTCCAGCTGCTGATAAACTATCTGTACATTAATTTGGACACAAATCCACTGGGTTTGTCCAACCTGTTGGATTCCTGCTTAATTTGTTGAAAATATGATGCCTTTTAAGTGATTCATCACAATTTATCATGACTTGTATCACATATTTTGTGGGGGTTTCTTTAGCAAACATCAGGTATTTTACTATATTTAATTGGATGGTTATGAAGATGTTCATTAAAACATGTATTAAAGTTGAATGTTATTACATCAAAAACAGAAAACTGACGAAAAAGTGACTTTTTGAGCAAAATCTATCAATAACTGAAACAAAACCCCAGTGTTTCCATCCACTGTCATTGATCCTCTCAATGGGTTTTACTGGTGAATCAATGCTGTATGAGATGACAGTGTTTCCATGGTAACTACGGAGCCTTTAACCCTCTAAATGGGTCATATCTGATGACCATGAAAAGATGAATAACTGTATGTTACACCAATTACTTACATGTATTGATAGAATTAGTGGTTGAGATGTTAAACAGTTTAGATCAGTAGGTGGTTTTGGTCGTCGGTGGCTGTTTGGGTCTTTATGGGTTAACGGTTAATCATGTGATTGTTACATATCACCTGAGAACTAAAGATAAAAGATAAAGCAGACAAGTCATTAAAACATGTTTAATGGGCACTGAGAGACGCTCGAAGTGGATGGATATGTTTGGGTGGAAATGTCTGCTGAAACTAATCACACTGAAGAAGGGCTGAAGAGCTGAATAGAAGAGGCTTGGCACTCCAAATACTCCCCAAAAGCCTTCTTTATGTGCATTTCTCTCAGTCTTTGTTTTCCACAAACCAAAAGAGTGATGTAGTATTGGCTGCCTGCTGCCATTCACACTCAGATTTCGCAGAAGACAATTAATTTTGGATTAACAAGAGCTCAGTGTGAATCTCTTCCCCTGAGGCCAGACCTGGTTGAACAGTAAGGGTTGCACTCCCTGTCAGTCTGTTTAAAGAGATAATACTGGGAATCAGTCCGTCTGTCTGAGCCCACCGTCAGGAAAAACCTGCAGAAATGTGCACTAGGGTCACAGAAACCTGCCGTACAATAGACTTTTAACAGACTGAAATGTGAGTTTTCGTCAGAAGATTTTGTAGAGACTCTGATTCTTGCAAGTTTTCAGTCTTTTTGTTTTTAAAGGTTAACATTCGCCCATAAAGACTCAAACATTTACCGATGACCCAAACCAACTCCTGATCTGAACCATTTAATACCTGTTGACTAGGGGTGGGTATTACCAACAACCAGGGTCACCATACGATATATATCCCGATATAGGGATCACGATACAATGTGTATCACGATACAGGTAGTCCTCGGGTTACGACGACTAACCCGACAACAATGACTATGACGACTTGCGTTATTTTAACTTTACGACGCTGGAGTCTCGTCTGCCATTACTGTTCATACGTACTGTATACTGTACGTACAGTGTCTTATTTTTTACTTTATTTTATTAATATGAAGTGTAATACATGTATTTGGATAGTTATTTACAGATTTAGGGGGTATTTAGGGGTACTAAAGGGTTCATTCAGACTTACGCAGAAATTCAGGTTACATCGACAGCGTAGGAACGGAACTCGTTCGTAACCTGAGGACTACCTGTATATAGAATAGAATAGAATAGAATTGTCGTTTATTGTTATTGCACATATTTCAGAGTAACGAAATAACATTCCAGTTACAACTGATGAAGATAAACATTAGAACTCAGACAAACATGGGAAATCAAATACAGTTGAACTGATGAGTCGCCTCGTTTTATGCAGAATGAAATAAACAAATGGAGAAATAAGGGATTGATAGAAAAAAACGTGTGTGTGTGTGTATTCTGGTACATGGTATTCAATGCGATATACATCCCGATATTTTAGGCCTATATTTTTTTTTGACAGTTTTTACTACTTTTAACATTTGACAGAAAACAGACACATGTATACCCAAATGTTATTTTTATTTTGCTGTAGATCAACAGTTCCACTGTAGTTCTTGTTAAACACTGCATTAGAACTTGGCTGTAGTCACAAATAAAGATGGATTTGATAAACTTCAAACATTTGTTGTATGTGAAGTATCGATACTGACGCCTCCGTATTGATACAAGTATCGTGAAGAGGCCCGCGACAATATATCCCTTTATCAATATTTTGAACACAGCCCTACTGTTGATCCACTAATCTGATCAATATGTGCAAATAATTGGTGTAAAATACAGTTGTAACTGTTTTTAATGGAGAAAATTAACAGTGGAGGTGAGTTAAAATGCTTCAGTATGATCTTCTACTACATCGATTCACCAGTAAAACTATGGAGTTGGATCAAACACAGTGGGTTCATGTAAAGTCAGTCATACATTTCATTGGAAAAGACAGTTTTTCTTACATTTTCTCTGTTTTTGGATATATTACAACTGATCAAAGTTGTAAAGAGAGAGAGAGAGAGAGAGAGAGTAAAATAAATTCTGACAGTGGGATGAGAAAAAAAATCGTGGGTAGAATTCTTAAAACAAGCAAAAAAATAAAATAAAATAAAAAAACACATAATGCGCCTTAAAACTAGACACAATTCTGTCGCTGAGCTGGACAATGTTATTAAGGAAAAGTTATTTTTATATACAGTATATATGAGAATATTTTTCTGATGTAAAAAATAAGGAAAATGTTCTAGAAATAATGTGGGTTTTTTTTCACTTTCATAGAAAACATTTTTGCAGTGAAAAACGTGTTTTATCAAGTGAATGTTTGTGTTTCCTGGGAGACAGTGTCGTAAACACAGTGCGGACCAACACTTTGACTGAATAGATCACATATTTATTTAATCCTACTAGAATAACTGAAGTGTATTTTGGCTTGGTGCCCCCGCTCAGAGCCCCCCCATCCACAGTAACTTTACAGTGTTTACTTGGGCCCGATCCACACTGGAGGGAAAAACACTAAAAAAAGTAGAATATTTAACAGTAAGATCATGTCAGTGTCTGGAGGCGTTTTCACATGTGAACGTATGAACCAAGGTTGGATTTTTTTATTTCTACACGTTTGGTTACTTTAACTTTGAGGTTTTTACAGGAGATTAAGGCTACGTTCACACGGCAGGTCCTAAAGCATAATTTGGATTTTTGGGTGAAATGTTCTTTTGTTTGTTTGTTTTTGTTTTTGTGTTTGTTCATATTCCAAATTAAATGTGATTTCTATCAGATTTGAGCATGAACTGAATGTGGAGAATTCAGACCCAAGAAGAACATTTACAGTTTATGGAGAACACAGGGAACATTTACAGTTTATGGAGAACACAGGGAACATTTACAGTTTATG
>JAPSES010122029.1:0-16400 GCA_029822895.1 Maxillicosta whitleyi
ATGTTATATTTATATATATATATATATATATATATATATATATATATATAGTTTGATTAGACTCCATCATAAATATACGTTACGTGCCTGCATATTCCTTCCATCAATGCCTCAATGTGTCAAATAAAACTAGTATTTTTCTCTGATGTGACTTATTTGAATCTGATTCTTTTTTATTCCATCACAAGTACATTCTGTCAAGAAATCATCCCAGATATTTACACTAATACATTTTTTAAGTTAGTATATACATTCTTTATGAAGCTCATACTGCTCTTTATCCTCCTTCTCACCTAAACAATACACACATTGTTTATATATATAAGCATTATAGCAGCCAATATCAGCAAGAAACTGTATGGACAGTGATGCTTTAGGTCCATGTACAATGGATCATATTTCCAAAGTACTATTTCTCTCAAGAGTGTATCCAGATTTTACTAACCTCAAATAATTATTTATCTTTGACTACCACTGACTCACTTAGCACTCTAGGAAACAGGAGTATCTTTAAAAATGCAGATAGTAGTAACTGCAGGTGATAACATCAGCAGACACATTTCCTCCTGACAGGCGCCTCTTCCACCTCGTGGCTGGCTACAAGACTGCCGTTCGCTTCAGGGCTGTGTCCACCATATGTGCTCTGCTCCATTCTCTTCATCACTAAGTCCAGAAGGGTCGTCACTGCACTGTCGACATTAACACCCGTCACTGCACTTGTCTCAAAGTAAGGGACGCTAAAGGACAGGGAGTAAGACCAATTTTGTGTAAGAGTGAAGTATAATGTGGGTGAAACATACTCAAAGTTGACATTTGGAGGTCATAAGAAGACCTATACTGACATATACTGCATGTGTCAAGTATATGTGGAAGTCTGTGGTTTACAATTTGTTCAACTTGTGACTTCATAAAAAAAAAAAAAAAAAAAAAGAAGAATCTTCTTTTAACCTTTGTCACATTTCCCATCAACTAGTGGTAATATCAGTACAGTAGTGTTGAAATCTGTTCTCTAGCGCCCTCCGGTGCTGAACCAGTAAAACAACTAAAGTACCATTTAAGTAAGACCTGTTGTATCACCTACTGAAAGCAGAGAAGATACTGTTAAAAAAATGTAAAAACCAAAACTAACAACTAACAACTAAAACTAATAAATATATATATGGATATTATAATGATAAATACATAAAAGGACAAAATTATTCAACATAAATTCTCTATAACATAGGTGTCAAACATGCGGCCCGGGAGCCAAATCTGTCCCATAGGATGAATTTGTGAAATGCGAAAATTACACTCAATGGTGGAATGGATGAACAATCAATAGAATATTGTCGAAATCATTTTAATTCAGGTTCCACATACAGACTAATATGATCTAAAGTGGGTCAAACTACTAGAATACTATTATAATAACCTATAAATATTGACAACTTCAAATTGTTTGCATTAACAAACTATTCTTTTACAAAAAATGTGAATAACCTGAGCAAATATGAACAACCTGAAATGTCTTAAGAGGACTATATGCAATTTTACCAATATTATGCTTATTACTAAATGTTTTGTGTATTTTTGTAATAGTTGTGATGCATATTTGTAAATGATAAACTGACAACTTGAGGCAGAATATTGTTAAAATCACACTTATTCTTAATACAATTCAAGTTCATATTATTCATATTTTTATTATTATTATATATTATATATTATAATTTATTTATTATTTAAATTTTGCAGATGTAAACATTATCATAATATAATTTACTTATAATATATTTTGCTAGTCCGGCCCTATATGATGCTTAGAAAAGTGCAGTATCAAAAACAGCAACTTACAAAAGCCGAACAAACCAAAACAGATGACTAGATATACATTTTTAAAACAACAGTGCTATACATTAACATTTAATGATGAAATTCAATGTCACAGGGAATAAAATCAATGGAAATGCCTGTGCAAGAAAACTTTAAAATGTGAATTAAAGTGCAGTTGAAAAAAACAAACTTATAGAAGAAAGACGAATAGATGCAAAGCAATAAATGTAACCTGTTTAATTATTATGATGTACTGTAGCAAGAAAAAAACAGTTGAAACAGTATTTGGATTTTCCCATGGGTCTGATAGTGGTGCCTTATTCAGTTTCTGGTTGGTAACAAAGGAAATTTAAGTAGCTAAAAACCAGTCTCTTCTTTCCGTGAGATGCAACACAGCTGATGCATATCTACATTTTCCACCTTTAGGCTATTACTGTAGGTCAGTAGAAGCGGTACGTAAATGCTCACCCGTATCTGTCGGCCAGATCTTTAGCCTGCCTGGTGTGAACATTCCTCGTGTCATTGAGGTCAGCTTTGGTTCCCACCAGCACAACATCTGGGTTATCACAGTATGCATTGGCCTGGAGCTGACCTGAACCAACATAGAAGAAGTCATTTTCTCCTGTGTAATGTAAATATTCATGCATGTGCAAACTTTAAATTCTCCCTTAATCCCTGGCTGTTTGTGTTTATGTACACTACAAAAGTGTTATTGTTCTTCAGGGGCCGAATAAAGATTGTGTTTGATGTGAAGCACAGCAGGCTGCTAAGATGACACATACTCATCCAGTTCCTGACATTGAGGAAGCTTTGCTGGTTGGTTAAGTCAAACATCAGCAGAAAGCCCATGGCGTCTCTGAAGAAAGCTGTAGTGAGACTACGAAACCTGGGAAATGGTTGGAAAATGTGATTATTTTACCCAGATGTCTTCTAAAACTACAATAATGCTTTGATAAAAAAATATTTTGTTTGAATAAAAACCATACGTCCTGGTGAAAATGTTACTAATTTCCACTTTTTATATCACAAAACATTGCAGGGGCTTTAAATCAGTGTTTTCTACATAAAATAAAGTGTAAAGTGTGAATTACCTCTCCTGTCCTGCAGTGTCCCAAAGCTGAAGATGCACTTTAAAGTTCTTCTCACGGGTCCCATCAGCACCTGTCCCTGTGTATGTCTAACCCGAAAAAGATAAACATAGTACTAATCACTCCAAAAACAATGTATTACACATTTAAACTGAATTATTAATCGTCCAAGTTTGATCATTTCAAATATAATAGCATTATGACTGTCAAAGTCCATGAAAATTTAGTGAGTTGTTATTATACATATATTATATAAAGCAACAATTTAAGCTTTTTAACTTTAACAGCTCATACATGTGTTAACTAAAGCCAATTAAATGTTAGCAACAACAACAAAATAAGGTAATTAATTTGTGTCTGTTGTGCTGTACAAATCCCAGAAGACTTGGGATAAGTTAAAGTCAATAAAGGTAAAATCCATTCACTGTCCTGTAATGTTTCTTTCCTGAGAGGTCATGCAGTAGTTTTATTGCACTGAAAGTAGAATAATGCACTTTTCAATGCTAGGTCATGATATGGTAACTGCTCTGTTGTTAGTAAAATGATAGGAGCGGGTCTTGCATATTTTGCCTTTGATATGATTGGTTCTCCCCGAATAGAATAATAGACAGTGTTTTTACTAATAAAAAATGTATTCCAAAACAAGTGATGACATATGTTAATCAGATTTGTTCTGTGCACTCAATTGTTAGTGACTGGATAGCTTAGTGGTTTACACCGCTCACTTTAGTGTGGAAGGTTGCCAGGTCAAATCCCAGGTGAGCCCTTAGGCAAGGCCCTTTACGCTATACATGCCTATATACCTTGTAATTCACTTTGGATAAAAGCGTCAGCCTAATTTAATAATGATTATCAAAGTGTTTAATCCCATTGTGGGATCATGTGCAGTTGAATCATTTTATTTGAGAGATCAATTACTGCTGATGTTGACCTTCTGACTGAATCTGTGGCACCACAACCGGATGACCTTCGACCAACCATCATTTTCCAGGTAGACGGTGCACCACTAGGGACTGCATGTTAGTGCGTTCCAAAAGCGAATGTGTCCAGATCGGTGGATTGGCCACCTCGTTCACCAGATATCACTCCCCTGGATTTCTTTCTATGAGGTTATGTTAAATATATTGAGTATCAAACAAAGAAACGAGACATCAATGACCTGAAACAAAAGATCAGTGATGCCACTGACACCACAGATGAGGTTATCATCCACCAAACAGGGCAAGAAATCCAATACGGTCTTTATGTGCTTTATGCAACTAATGGTGTCCATATGGAGGTGTATTAAATTAAGCAAAAAACCTTCAATATCTACTTTTCATTTTGTAGTAATTTCCACAGATATGTCTATTCCTTTGCTTTTGTAATATACTCTATGAACAGTCTGTACATGACAAGATACATTTTTTCTTTTTGTAATAAGGGCAGCATCACATTTTTTATATAACCCTCAATAAATAAATATGTATTTCCATCATTTTATAATATGAGACCTTTAAAAATAATAATAAAAAAAAAAAATGAGATACCACTGTTTCCACCCAAGCTCTGGTCACTTGAACCAATGAGAGGAGGACAAAGATAATAAAAATATGCAGAGTTTTTCCCACCATTGTAACATTTGGAGATCTATTGGCATTGGTTCACAGTGAACCAAGTCTACACCTGTTAAGACACTAAAATATTATTAACAGGGTAATGGTTGAGTTTGAATGCTTCACCCTTTCTGTCACATTGTCTTTGTCTTGGACTTTGCCATGTAGTGGTTAAAATGAACGTACAAAAGAACTTAGATAAAGTTAGAAGTATAGAGTGGGGCCATAATATTAATCTAAACCCTAATGATAATTCCTTACACATCCCAACTTTCATCTGCATAACCACCTCCTTTCTTGTCACAACATTAAAATTCCACCACACATATTTAACCAATATTTTCAGGGAATCTTAGTTTAAGCTTAGGTTTATGATAGAATATAATAAAAATAAGGTATTAGATTTCACTGCTCAACATTAAACATGTGGAACTTTCTGTATATGTATTTTACATAAACATCTGTGGACACAAACACCTACTGCACTGTCAGTCAGTCCCAAGAGGGATTCCATCCTCTGTGCCACTTTTTGAGGTTTCTTGTTTTGTTTTGTTTTTTCCCAGGGTCAAAGAACAATGGGATAGTTATGTAATTGTGACATTGAGCTATATAAATAAAACTGACATTTGGAAGGGATCATCCTCCAATTTTTGTAGTTAAGACGTGGCTGAAACACAACATAAGTAGTCCAACCTGCCCAGTGTTTGCCCGTATAGTTTTCCCTTGATTTGATTGACTGAATTTGTGTCTAATGTGAATAATATTGTATAATAATATTGTGAATAATAATTGATTAGAATTGGCACTAGTTAAATAAAAGTGAATTGAATTAAAATGAGAAAATATACAATTTTAAGAAAAAAACAGTCATTTCAAATTTCATGTGAGTAACACATCTCTAAAATGTTGGGACACAGCAGTGTTTACCACTGTGTAAAATCCTCTTCTCATAACAATAGTCTGTAAATGTCTAAAATCCTACAGAGACCAGTTGTGATAATTTTGGCAGAGGAACATTATCCATTCTTGTCTCATGCATGATACTTGCTTCCCTGGGTATTCTTTGTTGTATTCTTCATGTCATGATCCAACAAATGTTTCAAATTGGTCAAAGGTTCTGGACTGCAGGCAGACCACTTCAGCACATGGACTCATGGACTCTTCTACTACAAAGCTATGCTGTTATAATAGATGCAGTTTGACACTGTCTTGCTGAAATATGGAAGGCCTATCCAAAAAAAATACATTGGATGTATACAGATGTCAGTATTGATGATGCCTTTCCTTTTGTACCAGTTGTCCATTCCATAAGCACTAATATACCCCCCATACCATCAGAGATGCAGGTTATCAAGATGATGGTTCTTTTCTCTTTGGTCCAGAGAACACTGACTCAGTCCATTTTAAATGACCTTTGGGCCAAAGAAGATGGTGCTGTTTATTGATTATACTCTCATCTACATTTGCTTCTTTGCGTGATAGAGGTTTAACTTCCATTTGTGGATGCTACGTACAACTGTGGTCAGACAATGAATTATGTAGTGATTTCCATTACAGAGTCATTCCTGGATTTAATGCAGTGCTGCTTGAGGACCAAAGGATCACAGACATTCAGCAGAGATTTCCAATGTTGTTGTTTGTGCACAGAGGTTTCTCCAGATTTTTAGAAACGTTATATATATATATATATATGTGTGTGTGTGTGTGTGTGTTATATACGTTATGCACTGTAAATACTGAAATATTCAAATCTTCACAATTTTTCATTCAGAAACTTTGTTCTGAAAGGACTTCTGAGTGACTTTTTTATAGTCCATCATGCAAAATGTTCCTCCAGCTGTTTCTTCTTCTTTTTTTTTTTTTTTTTTTAGAAATTCTTACTTGTTCAGCCTATGGTTGCCCCCAACCTAACTTTTTAGAGACGTGTTGCTGTCATCAAAACAATACATTTTCTTAGTTTAAACAATTAATATATGTACAAAACCTACTAAAATAAGGAACACCTATTTTGACGTCTCAAAATGGAAAATCATTTTAGGAGAGGGAGGCAAGACATGTCTTGTCTTGTCCATTAGGGGAGCAGGAGGATTGTCTTGGCACATTCCAGAAACAATAAACGTAATTTAACACAAATGATAGGACAAAGAGATGCCAACTACAACAAAATGTACTCCAGGCTATTAAAACATTATGTTTGCCTAGCAAGTCTGCTGTTGTGTGTTCTTATTTAGTTTGGAGGAAAAACCTCAAAGGGACAGGAGTGAATTGGTGATTGGTTTGGTAAAAATGTTTTTTCCTTCATGTGTTATCCAACTTGAATGGAACCCTGTTCATGCTGTTTGGTGTGAAACCAGAGCTCTGTAAAGGTCTTAAAGCTGTACACATGACAAGAACTTGACTCCTTAGTAATTATTTCTGACATTCATAATTTTTACTGGTCAATGAGGGGATAAAATCCTGTTATCTGGGGAGTAATTAAAGCTGTCTGACAAATAGAATTGAGTTAAACAAATCTAACATATGCCTCTGAGATGTAGTGGATTAAAACTACAGAAAATAGAAATACTCAAATACAAGTACCTCAAATTTGTACTTAAGTGAAAGTAAAAGTCTTCCTCTGTCGAAAACAAAACACACAATATATACTTAAAGCCAAACTTGGCACAGTTTTTAAATGGATATTGACACTGACAAGTTGTGATCTTCAACTCTTTATACAAATTAACTGTAATTTAGATTTCATTATGACCATATTAAGCATTAATTTCCATATATACTTTGATCTTAAATTAAGACTCGATTGTTTCTTTTAAGGAAAGGTCTTATTTAATTCTATTTCCTCAGTTAAAATTTTTTTTTCCATTTGCATTGGACACATACTGCTGCCTGGTAACTGATCAGAACCATAATATAACAAGAACATTTTCATGTTAAAATATCAAGTTAAAATATGAAAATGATTGAACAACACCTGATGAAGTAATACTTTTCATATCACAAAGTGTCATTTTCTTCATTGTAACATAACAAAATAAATAAAAATATGACATGAATCTACAATAAAATTTGCAACCCACAACTTAAATATCCATATATCTAATATAAAAAAAAGTGCATAAAAGAATTTCAGAACTGAAGCCAAGTTTAAAACTACATTTATTACTGTTAAATTCATTGTTTTACTTTTCAGAGTTCAAAACTTTAAGATCACAGCTTGTAGTGTCTGTAGTGTCATTTTTTCCCCCAAATTAACAAAACATTTGTCCTGGATTTGGCTCCATAGGACACCCTCATGCAAGTGATGTTATCTTCAACAAAAGGACATTACCAAACTGTTTAAACACGTAACATGGGCCAAAAAGCACCTGCTACAAAAAAAAAAAAAAAAAAAAAAGGTAAATTGTGGATCGATATTACAAATGAGCAGATTTATTCAGCTGTTTACCAGATATTGCAATGGAGGTACTAAATTATACAAATATAAGGCTTTAAATTAATGGTAACAAAAAAGTTATCTCAATGTCTAAGCTATCCATGAATGAAAACACTCAATTTGTAAAATAAAATGTGAAATCAAACATTACAATTGTTCTAACTTATACAGAAATTAAAATAATGGAGACCCTGGAGGAACACGTTAACAGATGATCAAGGGATTTAGACCGTGTTACTCACCACTCTCTTTTCCCTGAAGTCGATGCCCACAGTCGTTGTGAACTTGCGGTTGAACTTGTTATCGGTGTACCTGTAGAGGAAGGTGGTCTTGCCCACTCCTGAGTCCCCCAGTGCCAGCAGCTTGATCAGATAATCATAGTCCCAATCAGCCATTGTGTAGCTGGGTGCTCCACCTGCCACTTACACTCACAGTACAGTGCAGTGCTGGTTTGAGTTTTATAGAAACTTGGAAGTTTTATAGTTCTCCCTTCAGAAAGTACTTAAAAGGTGAATAAACCTGAAAAGAAAGGCGAAATAGTTCCATCTAAACTGCAGTTCTCACTCGGAGGGTCCAGGGACTTCATGCAGGCTTAGGTGGACGTCATAACTCTCCGCTCATTAGGCGCTGATCAGAGAGGGACTAGCACATGACTTAAGCTGGCTTCCACATGAGCAGTCAAATGCCTCCCCAGACTTTTCTCTGACTTGCTGAGCGAAAAACACAGCTTGTTTGGCAGACAGAACTCCTTTTATTGACTTAAAGGGCTATGGGCAAGCAAGTTAACACTGCATGACGCCACTCAGGTCACTGCACTGTTTCGGATACTCTTACAGTTTGAACCAGGCAGTGTGGAAAATCTGATTTTCTTATGTAAGCAGTAGTTAACATTCCCCAAATATCCTCAGAAACACAATTAGTTTAGTATATACTCATTATTCAACTTGCTGGCAAATTTTCTGGATGTTACAGCATTCAGAAAATAGACAATCATAAGACTCAAATTCAGTAATAGCAGGGCATGGGATACAACTTTAAAATTTGGAGTGATTTCCCATGTCTAATCAGGCAATCAAGGTTTATCAGACAAATGAATTAACACGAGGAAATCTAAGCATTTTAGTGTCTTCACATCAAATAACCTCAACCTTTAAACCGAATCAAAGCAAGGCAGCTAAACATTTTACTCTGCAAACATATTACAGCTCCTCTGAAGTGCTAATAAAAAAGGACATTATCTTACAACTCTAACTGAAAAGGAGCCCACATCCATTCAGTAGGCGTTGTATTATTCCTGACTCAATTAAATAACCACTGTCATGATGCAAAGGCACGTAGTATATTGGCAACCTTTCCCCTTTTTACATGTGATCCAGGGAGGAGTTTCACACCAACAAGAGCCAAGCAAGGCTGTGTGCATAGACGTGTTTTGTTGGGATTTCACATGAGCTACAACACTCCAGTGAATAATGTATACCACTGTGGATTTCAGTGGAAAACAACCCACAGACCTCATTTCTAGAGGCTCAACAGAATAATCCTAATTCTTGGAATAAACAAAGAAACCTTGAGTTTAAGATTTACTCCATCCTTCTCTAGTTAATAATGCCATGATCTAATTGCATCTGTTAATATTTATTTATGAGGGATTTTATGTTTCAGGTAACTTCAGGTGAAAGTTCAACATCTCACAATTTTTCCTTTTTGGATTTTATATTAGCACAGACATAGAAAGGTACTGTAGATTAAACATCACAATAACTTTAAGCTAAAGTAAGGCTACATGCTACAGTAATTATTTTCCTGTGTTTTGATATGGTATGATCGATTTGCACCTGATGATTAACCCTTTATGAAAGCACTATTTCTGATGTCTTTTCAAGTTCAACTTTCAGCACAACAGTGTCATCAAAACCAGGTTCATCATATCGTCATGTTCCCATAGGCTGACATGATAATTGTTTCTCATTGATTTTATGTGTCTTTTGGATTATCAACTTAAGGTGTTTCTGCAAAAATAAACTCTTATAGCCACACAACAGCCCAGTCTAACTGGGTTTGAAGTATTTCAACAAACTGCCTTGTCCTCCAGTCTTTTTCTCTTTGGTCATTGAGTTTCTCCCAGGTTTCTTAGATGAAGGAGCTTTTAGGACAGGTTTGTGTTGCTTCCACTCAGACATCAGCTCCCTCTGAACATCCGGTGGAAGCTCTGAAAACACCTTAGGGTCCACATTTACTGGGAACTCACAGTCAGAAGACCTGGGGAATGACAGTCCTCCTTCTGTCATGCTGTCTTCTTCGTGAATTGCAGTGCTTGTGCCTGAGGGCTGCAGTGGAGGACTCCATGTGGTCGGTCTGTCAGATGAATCCAATTCACTGACAACGTCTTTTCTGTTAAGATTTTGTGAGTTTGTAAATGTCTGTGGGAGTGGGTTTGAGGGTGAGGGGCATTGTGGAGAGGTGTTTTTTTCTGGCAGGAATGTAGGGAGGGAATTTGAGTAGGCAGGGGATAACAGCTCCTTCTGGATCTCTTCGGGGAGGACCTTGAAGACTTCTGGATCAATATTTGGAGGTAACTGACTCGTTGCAATGTTACATGTTTCATCAGGGTTCAATCTCTCCACGCTGCAGGATGGTTTCTGTAGATGAGACGCACCTACAGTGACAGCAGGGCTCTGTTTTCTTGTAAATCCATGTAATACTTTTTCAGAGGTACAAGCATTTTTTGAGGCTACTGTCCATTGGGTAATGCTATGTGGGTCGGACCGATGATCCATGCTTCGTCCAACCCCGCTCTGAGAAAAATCATCCTATTGAAGATTTTAGAGGGAGGAGCAAAAATGATTTCCAGAGAAACTACTTCCAAGAAAGGAAAAGGATCATGAGTCATGATAGAACAGTATGGTTTTAAAAGTAACAAAGTAAGCTTAAGATCTCATCAGAACAGGGTGTTATCTAAAATGAACTGACAGGCTGTGTGTGTTTGGGATACAATACCTGACTTTGTGAAGAGTAGATTTGTGACTTTCTAGGAGATGTGCTGTGACTGAAGAAAGATGTTATGGAACCCTTTCCAATAGCAGCAGCTCTGCTGTGCAGATTACTGAAGCAAACGTTAATGAGTGTGAGGTGGAAAGCAGCAGTGATGTCGACCATCTTGTGGAAAAGCTTCATGGCCAAGGGGAGCAGCTGGACCAGGGCACAGTCAGTACTGCCTAATACAGAAGGGAAAAACTGATTTAATCCATAGAAACTTTAACAGCAGGATTTGAAGTGTAGATATAATGAAATATAGCCATTCCTGAGATAATGAAAAACACAAAATTATACATGTTAACACAATACTACTTGGCATACCTTATTAAAAAGGTCTGTTGTTTGATTCATCCCCATTACATTTAAGATAAAATATCTCAGGACTGGTCTCACATAATGTCAAAATTTGGCACAGTATTTGCAAATGTGGATGAAGGATGGCGATTCTGGTGGCCAGAGGTCAAAACTTAGGGTTGCTGTGGTGTCATGTCAGTCTGTTCTTATGAGGATAATACTACGGGAACACCAGAAGAGAATTTTGTTATTTATTCAAATGTGGGTAGAAGTCAAACTCACTGTGAACTTAAAAGGCATTTTTTTTTAGCAGTAATGAGTAGATGCATCTGATATAACTTTCAGCTCTTTTTATCTACAGCCTCAGGTACAAAAGTATAATACGCGGTCTTTTAAAATGGAGATAATAGATTTGGAAGCTAAATATGAATGAAATCATCTCTCTCTTCCAGTTATTAAATAAATTAAAGTCCTTAAAGGATTTTGTTGGGAAAATGTTAGTTAATTACAACCTGACATTTTAACATAATTTAGCTAAATTAGCATTATCTACTTATTATTATCAAGTAGATGAAATTAATTAACAAGACCTCTTTCTATGCTGTGCTATCTGTCAATAATAACAGTAAGTCAGCAGGACCAGTAGTTTTAGTATTGGTTTGGTGACTTTCACTTGTCACTCCTCCATAAATCCACACTATCACCCAAATATGGTCACCTATGCTACAAAAAAAAAAAAAAAAAAAAAAAAAAATCACCAGTAATACCAGACTTGTCAAACCTAAGACTTTTACAAGCAAAGGAATGATGTAAGTGTAGCTATGTCCACTTTTTATGTACTTATATGTGTGTATTATGTTGTACATATGATGCCATATTAAGTTGTTCAAGGCCTACCAGAGGTGATTTTCTGGCCTATGTGATTGGGGATAGGACACTGTCGACTCTCACGACTGAACCACTTGTTGGTTGCCGAGTATCTACGAATGGTGAGCCGGAAAGTTTGGGGCTGCCTGCCGTCTTTGTGCATCCTTGTTTTAAAACATATGATAAAAGTTAGATTCAGTGGTTCAAAAATTATACATACTAATGACATAGTAGCTTTAATAGGTAAGAAAACTCACCAACCTTTCCAATAGGCTTTTCAGGAGCTCTTGAATCTTTTCCAAAACATCTTTAGTGGATGAAATTTTCTTGAAGGAATCTTCATCACTGAGTGACTATAACATAAAAAGCACACTGCTGGTCAAATGAAAGGATGATGACAAAACAGACCTTCAGTTTATGTAAATACTAGTAGTGTAGATTGAGTAAGGTTTTCCCTCACCTGTGGGGCCCCAGTAGGTGTCACAGGTGAGTCATCAACACCCAGGGCCAGATTCTTCAATCGCCGAGCACTGGGGTTTCCAAACTCTCTCACTAATTCAGCCAATGGGAAGAGCTGAAGGTCACTCACACTGACCAATCCCAGGGCCTGAAGTCTCTTGGCTGTTTGGTGTCCCACCCCTGAGAACACATGAGAGAATAATAACATATCAACAGCCCAAGGAGACAGTGATTAAATGAAATGTTATGTTTTTAGGGAACACTATACAAAACTCAAAAAGACGATGAACTAAATGTGTGACAATATGAAAATAAGAAACCATATATAGATGTTTGGTATCTAAATCACCTGCAGGACCTCTCATTACAAAAGTTTTAACTCTTTAACAAACATTAACATTAAAAATTACTTTCATTAATGATTAAATAATATTTTTTAGTTAAACTCTCAAGAAATACATGGACTGCAGGTTCCCAAGAGTAAACAAGTTTCTTTCGTTTATTAGAGAATAAACTAATTAAGAGAATAAACTATTTATTGCACAATAAACTAACAAATAATTAAGATACACATAGAGAGCTGAAGTCCTGCCCCTTATACTGTGCTCCATGAGACCTAACTCAAGGAAAAAATATGAACAGTGGTCAATGATGAGACACAAATCATTTTTTGAGTGCAGTTAAATTGTGTCACCGTTTACAAATATGATGTTTATCAACTTAAAACATCATTTTGAGCTGAGCATTTCACAGTTTGGAGTAAAGACACAAAAACATGTAGTTTTGTGTTAAACAGCTGACGGACTACATCTCTTGTGGTAAGTGGTATATGTCACCAACAACACAACTTTTGCACATTTTACCCCAATCTACATGAATGAGGTGAAAATGTATGAAACAATGACAATCTCTGTGATCAGTATGTAGACACCTCTGAAAGCTCTGAACAGTGTGTAGAGAGAGGCAGTTACAATGCTGTCAACACTGCAACTTTCTGTATATCTTCCTGTGTATCTTTATATCTATGTATTTTTAGTCTAATATTCCAACAGATTGACCACAAACTGTGCATTTATAGACTCTTTTAAACTGTAAAACATTAGCTACAAACCAACACCTCAGCAGTTGTACTGGAATTGTATTTCACAGTCTAAAATCTTTATTTCATGCGGTTTGGAATTTAAAACTTAAGGTGACAAATATACCTGGTACTTTGCGGAGACTGCTCAGGCAACTCACAATGTTGCTGACCTCCTCAGGTAACAGAGTGGTTTGCTGATTTGGTTTGAAGGTGCCCGACACCAGTTTGGCCAGCAGTTTGTTTGTGGCGATGCCAGCGCAGCCAGTCAGGCCCAGTTTGCTGTGGATGGCCTCTCTCACCTCTGCAGCAATATGTGAACCTAAAGCCAGTCTTGGGTGTTTACCAGCTTTATCATCTGTATCTAATCGTGAAAAGAGCTTCTGTTCATCAACAGTTCATGGTCTGAATTTTAACCAAATCTTTCAGTTTCTTGCAGTGTGAAATCGAAACCTCAATGCAAATTCTTAAGTTTCTCAAGATGTTTCATCTCATTTCTCATTTTCCATGGGACAGGTGCACATCTACAGTTACATACACAATGCATAAATATACATACTGATATGATTGTAGACGTGGCCTTTAAATGAGTAGCTGTGTGACTCTTGTGTCTGTGTGAACTGTCTCTCCACCAACTCTGTGATGTCCATGAAGTTCTCATCAAATCCAAGCCTCTCTACCAGTGGACAGTAGGACATCAGCAACTCTAAGGCAAGAAGATGACATAAGGTACAGCAAATACAATCAAATCAAAAAAGTGAAATATACTCTCACAGTCTAGTATATAAAAAGGCACAACTAGTTCAAACGGGTCCAGTCTAATACAATAGACCTGTTAAAATTACAACTATCCTGAAAGGAACATGTAAGTCATCTACTTATTCAGTGTTTTGATACTGTTGTTTTGTGTGCTATTCAATTTTACAGTGTTAGAGTGAGTAGTTAAATATTCATGTAATCTGATTCTGAACTGACAAAAAGTGGCGAAGAAACATTATCATGGACATTATTTCCCACCCATTGTGTCTTTTAACTACCACCCAAGAGCATTCAAGTTTTAAGAAAAGTCTACTTCTCAGATTTGAACTTCTAAACACTAAATCCTGATGTCTAATATCTAAAAAAAAAAATTAAGCATCACAAATTATTCTGCTGTTAAATTCTCTTGTAACTTTTCTGAGAATCTTCTTACATAACATGTCACCAAAAGGAAACAGAGATTTAGATTCATCACTGACTGCATTTTAAAATTATTACCTCGGTCTTACAAATTTCTTAAGCCTTACCTGTCACTTTATAGGACACTTCACGGTAATGTGTCAGGTCTTCTCCTTTAACCAGCACCAGCTGTGGACATTTCTCCATTGCATCAGTCACAAACATCAGCTTGGTGACACCATGCTCTCTTGCCACATAGTTACATGTGACTACTATGTTTTTCTGCTGAATGCCTGATGAAAAAACAAAAAAACATTATAGTATTTAACTTTTCTGAAAAACAAACCCATTTAGATCCTTTGTACGTAGTCACTTTTTTTTCTTTTACCTAAAGGGACATCTCTTAGAGCTGGATTTCTGATCATTTCTACTTGAGCATAGAAGCAGTCCAGGTCAAAATGCACAATGATTCTATTTGCAGGTGTTGGTATCTTATTATCGTCTGGACCTAAAACAAAAAAAAAAAAAAAAAAAACATAGAGCGTCATGCATTAAACAGTCAGTTGGCACGCATGCACATATAACAGAAAAAATACTTTTCCTGACTGTCAAAAATCCATTTAAATATTACAGAAAGTCAGTTTTCAGTTTTAGATTGTCTTTGGGCACTTCACCAGGAGCTGCATCTGTGAATATATTCTTCCATTCGGTGTCATCTTCTCCCACCTCGTCCTCTGTATTTTCCATTTCGAACGACGCTGAGAGTACGCGTTTTCAAGACTTTAATCAACAAAAACAAAAACAAAATCGATGTACATGCAATAAAGAGAAAATGACAACAACGCCATGCCCACACTCCCGGGTAAGGTCTGTTTGAGTGTAGAACACAGTCCAGCCTTGTACAGCACCACCACCTACCGACGAGGAGGGCTTACTGCGATTTAAAAAAAAAAAAAAAAAAAAACATTCAAAACTCAAAATAAGGCCGTTTTCCTGCCCACATTAGTTACACATTGGTGTTTTAATGTCTAAAAAATTACAACATTTTATTATTGTGGTAGTTCGTTTAACTTACTTTCGTCACGAGGCTATATAAACGAAGGCGGCCGCGTGGTCAGGTTCATTTGTATCATCAGTGGGCCAACCGTCAGTCGGGCCATTATTAATTAACCCCGAAGGTCTTTGAAGATATTTTGGCTAATGTTTTCTTCGTCTGGTCTCTTTGTTAATATAAGTTGTCCCCTACAAAAACGCGGACTTTGTGACCGGCCTCATTGTCTGTACAAACATGCCAGCGAAGTGGCAGAGATGTTTGGTACTTCACAGAAATCCACTGGCATCTCTCCAGGTCAGTATTTTGATGCTAGTTAAATGTTAGCTAATTCAGGTTTAGCTACGTTTAGCATTTGTAATGAGAAGTGAAAAACCCATCCATCTACAATTATGTGATAATGAACCAGAAATTACATTTTTAAATTAAACTTTAATTCTGTAATAAGTTGTAGGGGGGGGGGGGGGGGGGGGGGGGGGGGGGGGGGGGGGGGGGGGGGGGGGGGGGGGGGGGGGGGGGGGGGGGG
>JAPSES010122047.1:0-12031 GCA_029822895.1 Maxillicosta whitleyi
ACTTCATGAACATGTTCTGTATAGTCCATAGAACAGTTCTAACTGGAGTATATGAAGGCATAATAGGGCACCTTTAATTCCTTAAAAACAGTTGTGCACATTAACGCTGTTTAATGGACAGTATTTGTGAGGTGAGATATCGTTTAAGTGTAACATTACAAAAAAAAAAAATCATTGAAAGTATCATTATTGGGTATTGATTCAGTATGCCAAAAAAGTATTTGGTATTGAATCACAAAAATGTGGTATTCACTCAGAACACATATTCATTACTAATTTACAAAAAGATACATTGGGATATTATAGAAGCAATTTAAGTCTGTTGCCTATGGATACCTTCTGCTAAGTTTAGCAATAAGTTACCAAAGCTGTTGCCAAATTCTCCTGTTCATATGAATACATTTACAGAGTCTGTGGCTGTTTTTCTCTTAGCTGGAGTGGCGTTAACATCTACGTGCTGAGTGAAAACAACTGTTTCTGTTTGTTTTGTGAGAGAAGACACACGCTCTTCCCTTCCCTTCCCTGATAGTGGTGGCTGATTATGATAATCATCACATAAAAGCAATGCTAGTCATTGTTTTAAAGCAGATTTTAGCATAGAAATTCAAAACATTACATCAAGTATTGTGTCGCTACTATATTTTTACCACGTTTGTATGATTTGATGTGTACATTTTCATCCCAGTGACAAAATCTGAAGTATATAATGAAACAGTGATAAAATAATTAGTGTTGTCAGTGTGGAAATGAAGTGTGTTTTAAAAGAACGGCGCATCGTAATGTGCGTTTAAAGGTTCTACATTTACTGCGTGGACAGTTTCTGGTGCCAAGAAGAAAATTACACAGACAAAGGTTCTGTTGTACTATAATGTGTAATAATCTATTAAATGAAGACAAAACATCAGTCACATCAGTTTTCTTTATCTGTTTACTGTCTTTATGGACTTGTTTAGGACTCAAAACAGATGTAATCTTATCATTAAGGCAACAAAAGTCATGTGTTGTGTTCTGGTAAAGGTTCATACTGTCTTCCACATATATTTATTGCAGGGTTCTAGCTAGTGCAAAGTACCGTCACGGCTCATTACGCTATAATTTTGGACCGCTACGCTAATTTTCTCCTGCTACGTTAAATTTTCAATACAGTGTAACAGCATTTTGACTGTATTAATTTAAAAACTACACCATGGTCCATCACGTAGATTCAGTCTTTGGTGGCGGACGTAGAAATTCAGATGAGAAAACACACAACGAGCGAGTTTTCAGCAACTCTGAGCAGACGACATGGAAGTAACACGCCTGGGACGGACAGGACTGAAAAAACACCATGCAATCATTTTGAGCGCCCACTCGAAATGATTGAATGGTGATATGTCTATCAAAGTCAGCTGCCATTTGTCCCTGTCCCCTTCTCCCCCCCGTGCGTACCTCTATTCGGGCACGAATCGCGCATCCTCAGAAGCGTGGAGCTCCTACCGTGGAACCTGAGCCAGAGCTTGGATAGCGGTATCATCTAGCATACACAGTTAGAATAGATAGACACTTGGAAATTAGGAACATTATGACAGGAAGGGTGGCAACAACGGGTCATAAACGCAAAACTGTGTTTGAGATGGCTACTGCCAGACAAAAGGCTTTAGAAGAGCGGAAGAGAGTGAACATCGGAGTGGCATATAATCGGTGGCGTCAACTGAAGGACCAGAAAGGGCTGCAAAGTGATGCCCTGGTGGCCTTATTTCTACTGGATCGGTAAGAGAACATTATAGCTGTTTCTCAATAACCAGAACACAAAGTACAGTCTGAGAATGTACTTAATTCATAAGAACAAATCTATCTAATTGGAACAGCTGTCCTAGTGAACTTTCCTTCCTGTCTGCTGTATTTTTTACCATCTGCAGAAAAACCTTATTTCCCTCAAATCACTACAGCGTTACTCCATTTGATTTCACTAAACATGTACTAGTATATACATGTCATTTATACATTTTGTATATTTTTACAAACTGTAATACATTTATACATACAATGAAAGGGGGACTCACAGGTGGGCTGGCACGAACTGCATCTTGGGAATTATTTCCTGGCCAAGTTCACACGAGTCACCGATCACTGCATCCTAATGATGAAGGCTCATTCCACATTTATTAAATAGCCAATTTCTGCAAAAGTGAAGGAGACTCATTTTCAAACAATCATATCTATCCTGTTGGACAATTTTTTTTGAAAGAATGATTAAGTTTGATGTTGACGCATGTGGTTTTTGTAACTGAGAGATTGAAACTATTTGCTATCTATTTTTTGACAGTTGCTATTCAAAGACATTTTGGAAATGTGTATATAACTGGATTAATTTAAAGCTTAACATTCCCCATTTAATATGTCACACATTTCGTTATACAAGGACAATTTGGACTCTTCTTCATCCAATGTTATGAATATTATAATACTTCTGGCCAAATATCATATTCACTGTTGTAACTGGAAAGGAAGTACACCCTCTTTCCCATGTTTCATCAATGAATTTAAAATGTACTACAGTTCCCTGAAAACACAAAAAAATTCACCGTCCACCAGATTGCACAACATTTGTTACTTTAATATATATGCTCTGAACACAAGATGTATAGTTTTTGTTTTTTCTTTTATTTATTTAAATTTTGAAGTGTACTGATTTTCACTGTCTGCTGACACCTCCTAGCGTTTGTTTAAATATAATCCTCATCTAGTGTTTTTTAATTTTTGTAATTGTAAAGGAATGGATTAAAAAAAAAAAATCAGTGCATCCTTGGTTTAAGCTAGCTGGCAGAAACAACATCCGAGTATTCCATGCATTCTTGTTTTATGAGACCAGTTGGAACAGTACTTGGGCCAGAATGGGAAAACAGACAAGAACGTGTATTGAGAAACGGCTTATATTTTTATGATTCTTTTGAGAGTATTTATTGGTTTCTGGCACTATTTTTTATTTTATTTTAACAAGTTTCCAGCCAGTTAAGAGGATAATAGAGGATAAAACAAACTTTAGTGGGCTGCTAGCCTGACATCAGTCTGATGGTAATCAGCTTTTCTGACTTGGAACATGTATCAAAATAACAAGTGCAAAGTCCAACTTTTAATTTTATACAGATAAGTATAACATAAAACAATAATCATATTTATTTAGGTTCATGATGATGTTGTCAAGTATTTTCTAACTTGTGAATGAACCATGACAAAAACTCAGTGAAGGTTAGTGTATTGATGCTGTGCCGCGCTTATGAACGTGAACCTTCGGAAATGACGATTGCATGTTCGAGTTCTGGAGGCGTGGCTTCAAGAAAGGGGTTGGGACTTTTGAATCGAGCCTTTTCAAAATGTAGCCTGTTCCAGCTGTTTTCTAACTTCTCAGACCCAACCTTTAATGTTCATGCAACTTGGTTGACATACAGCCCATTCAAAGTATAAAGTTCTGCGGCAAAAAAACATAGGGAGCCGCTGTTGTGGCTCTTCTGATTCACTACAAAGCATCCACTGAGCTGACTGTTATGAGCACGACACATCATTCACTGCACATTTGCTTTTTAAATTTGAGTAATTACACCCCCTTTCAAAAATTGTGCTGTCTTTTTGTTGTATTTCCTATATTGTCTGTTGCCTGTACTGTTTGATTGTATCAGATATGCATCTTGATTTAGAACCACATATGAAAGTGGCCTGAGTCTGATTAAGAAAAATTAGACGTGTTTTTATCTAACATTTAACAGCTGATGTGGAAGGGTTTTTTTTCTTTGTTTTTTTTTTTTTCAGGATTTGTAAATAGCGTCACTCTTTCTCTTATTGTCTTTGAACAGGAATTACTAATGCAGATTATTTGTCTGTTTTTTTTGTAGATATGAGTCCACTGAGAAGAAATCGCCACCTTTTGCTGCTTCTCTCTCAAACCGGTGAGGCCAATAAGAACATGGATTAGACTGCTTTTGTGTTTGATGGGCAGATATCATACAGGCTGGATGCCGTCATAAACATACTTTATGATATCGCATATACTGATCTGTAGCACTGGACTGATATGGATTTTTCTTAGACCGATGCAGATATGTACAGCTGATATTTATGGAATAAGTTATGACAAAATGTGGTATTTTAATTCACAATCTAGTATTACTACATAATAGGGTAAATAATTATCACATAATGCGGTGCTACACACTTTCTTGTCAACTTTGAAGCTCAAGAATTGATTTCTAAGTAGCAGGGCTTTTTTGTTTTTCCAGATTTAGATGCAATTCTGAAATTCATTTAATTTTGCAGAGTTGAAGTTGAAGTTAAACTTGAAGAGGAATGGGACAACAACAACTTTAAGGAGACTTCTGCTCAACCAACAGGTGCAAGGTACAGTAAATGCACTGACAAATTTTATTACAATCACACTGGACTACAGATGAAATGCTTCCACAATAGAAGTAGTGAAACTTTACCCACTTTGAATCACAATGAAGTTTCATAGATACAGTCTTAGGTCAGTTATTGTATTGTATTTGCCAATACTTGATACAAAAAAAATGAAAGTGCATTTTTTAAATGAAGTTATCTGTATAATCTAACAAATGATTTTTTTTGTATTGCCATTTCTAACTTTTTATTTTATTAAAATTGCTATTTACTTTAACATTTCATTTTCAATAGTTAATTTATTTTTTACTCATTTATATTATTCCTCCTTTAACTTTCCCTGCGTTTATTTTTGCATTGTTTTCTATTCGTTACACATTATTATTATTTATTTTGAAAATTCTTCGGTGCAGTTCCGCCTATGGTGTAGGTGACCTGAGAGTGGAGCCTGCACCACAACTGACTCCACAGTAGATGTCTGCAGCCAGACTGCTGTGACCGTTTCTGCAGCAGCACTTCTAACTGCTTCTTTTCAAATAACACAGCTTTGTCTCTGTATTGAGACCACAAGCTCCAGACACAGCACCCTAATACAAACTGACCAATGGGCAAAGGGCACACACCTTTAAAGCCCGCCCCCCTCATTTATCTAATGAACCAACAATGCAGACAGAAATGTAAAGAGGACATGCAGAAATGTAAAATAGAGACGAATGAATAGGCTTAGAGAAATAAAGAAAGAAATTGGAAGAAGGAGAATATTGGAGAGGTAAATATGACTTTGAATAAAATAAATACCAATAAATTAATAAAATGTCAGATGATGTGAAATAAGTTTGAGGCCATAAAGAGATAAAGAAAATGTAAATGGAACACAGCGCAAAAATAAATTCAAGGATAAAAACATAAACAAGGACAAAATAAATAAATGTTATGGAAAATGGAATGTTAAGTTAATAACTAGGGTTTTTAACAAAATTAAAACTGTTAGAAATGATAATACAAACAATCATGTCACATTAGACAGATAATTTCAGAGAAAATTTCATGTTTTTTTTTTTTTTAACACAACTTGGTAAATGAATAAATTTATTGAGACATTTTTGCATTTGTGTGTGTGTATGTATGTATATATATATATATATATATATATATCAGCAGAACAACAATAAGTATTATGTACACACTTGCACACTAGAATACTTAATGTTCTGCTGATTTGATGGTTTTTCCAATTAAGCCATCAATTTCAATGTTTTTTTTAATGGTTGATTATATAATGCACCAAATTATTCCTTTTTTTAAAGTGCTACACCCGCTTTTTGTAATAACTGTTACAATATGTAATAAGTGACGTTATTACATAACGGGGTAAATCATTTTTACATAATGCGATGCTACACACCTTTTTATCAACTTTGTAGCTCAAGAGTTGATTTCTAAGTAGCAGGGGTTTTGTGTTTTTCCACATTTAGATGTAATTCTGAAATTCATTTAATTTTGCAGAGTTGAAGTTAAACTTGAAGCGGAATGGGACAACAACAACTTTAAGGAGACTTCTGCTCAACCAACAGGTGCAAGGTACAGTAAAAGTACTAATACATTTTGTTTGCTACATTTTACAATCCCACTGGACTATAGGTGTAGAAGCCAATAATAATAACTGATAAAGTAGTACCGTCCAATAACAGGATAAATGAGCTATTTTTAAAATGTAATGGGTCAATAAAGTAATAAGAGTTCTGAACTGATGATGTAATAACTTTTTGCAAATTTTAAGTTATTACATTATTGGCCTCGTAAAAAAAATGTTTTTGCGACTGCATAATTGTGTTGTTCCTGAAGGGCAGTTTAGTATCCAGGCCCCGACATGAACATTAACTCTACAGAAGCATTTCAGTCTCACCTTCCACAGCCCTTAGTCTGTGGTTGAACCAGTGCTCTAAATAAAACCTATTACCGACAGTAAAGAGCTGGTCCTGTGACTAACGCAGAAGCATTTACAAAGTGTTTGACTGAGCTACCAACAGCCACTAAAGTAAAATACAATGTTCCAACGTGTATGTATAAACAACGGAAGCATTCTATACCAGACTAGAAAGAAGAACAACTCTGGGTCTGTTTTCATTCCTTTAACTCCCTTGGTTCTGTCCATCGGTTCAGTGCAGAGGTTTACTGGTGTCGGAGCCCGTGCTCTATCACTCTGCCATTTAGTTTTCTTTTTCCTTCTTCCAGTTCCAGTGTCCACCATTACAACAAATTAAACCCAACAAATCCCTTCCTTTAGGAAAAAGGATAGATCTCACACCTCGTTCAGCTTTTGTTTTGGGTTTTGTGTTTTTCCACATTCAGAATGTAATTCTGAAATTCATTTAATTTTGCAGTGTTGAAGTTAAACTTGAAGAGGAATGGGACAACAGCAACTTTAAGGAGACGTCTGCTCAGCCAACGGGTGCAAGGTACAGTAAATGAACTGACACATTTATTACAATCACACTGGACTACAGATGAAATGCTTCCACAATAGAAGTAGTGAAACTTTACCACCTTTGAATAACATACCGTATTGGCCCGAATATGATTCGACCCTGATTATAAGACGACCCCCTCTTTTTCAACTCAAGTTTCAAAAAAGACTTTTTGAACGCCAAATTTAATTTTTATACAGAAAGTAATGACAGTACAATCTGAAACAAATGATTATAACAATATATTTGAGAGAAAAAGCATCTTATTTTGCCTCATTCAAATCATGCAAAAACTGTCTATCACATCTTAATATCTGAACATTTAAATACATAAACTAAAGTGCGATCACATTTGTAAATGAATGGCTTCTGGTTTTTGAAATGTAAATAAACCAATCTATTGTGATAAAACAACAAAATTGCAATAACTGCATTGACCATCAAAGTGAAGTCTAACTGTGACTGTAGTCTTGAAACAAATCTGAATAAGGAAAAACATTGCAAGCATTGACTGGGGTTCGCTTTGGCCTGGGGAGTTAAGTTCAGCATTCGCTTTGAAGATATCTGGCGCCATCTAGTGTTCTGAATGGGTGTAATGTCTAGACCCCGAATGTAAGACGACCCCCACTTTTCCAGTCTTATTTCAATGCAAAAAACACTGTATTATATTCGGACCAATATGGTATATTATTATTATTTTATGAGTGTTACGCACACATATGTCATAACTTTTTACAATATGTAATAATTTATGACAAAATGTGGTCTTATTGTATAATGGGGTAAATAATTGTTACATTATTAAATAATGTGGTGCTCTACACCTTTTTATCAACTTTGTAACTCAAGAATTGATTTCTAAGCAGCAGGAGTTTTGTGTTTTGCTACATTTATATGTAATTCTGAAATTCATTTAATTTTGCAGTATTGAAGTTAAACTTGAAGAGGAATGGGACAACAACAACATTAAGGAGACTTCTGCTCAGCCAACAGGTGCAAGGTACAGTAAATGAACTGACGCATTTTATTACAATCACACTGGACTACAGATGAAATGCTTCCACAATAGTAGTAGTGAAACTTTACCAGCTTTAAATCACATTTATTATCATTGTTATTATTATTATTTTGGAAGTGTTGCACAGACATTTTGTCATAACCTTTTACAATATGAAATAAGTTATGACAAAATGTGGTCTTATTACATAATGGGGTAAATAATTATTACATTATTAAATAATGTGGTGCTCTACACCTTTTTTTATATCAACTTTTTAGATTAAGAATTGATTTCTAAGTAGCAGGGGTTTTGTGTTTTTCCACATTCAGATGTAATTCTGAAATTCGTTTAATTTTGCAGTATTGAAGTTAAACTTGAAGAGGAATGGGACAACAACAACATTAAGGAGACTTCTGCTCAGCCAACAGGTGCAAGGTACAGTAAATGAACTGACGCATTTTATTACAATCACACTGGACTACAGATGAAATGCTTCCACAATAGTAGTAGTGAAACTTTACCAGCTTTAAATCACATTTATTATCATTGTTATTATTATTATTTTGGAAGTGTTGCACAGACATTTTGTCATAACCTTTTACAATATGAAATAAGTTATGACAAAATGTGGTCTTATTACATAATGGGGTAAATAATTATTACATTATTAAATAATGTGGTGCTCTACACCTTTTTTTATATCAACTTTTTAGATTAAGAATTGATTTCTAAGTAGCAGGGGTTTTGTGTTTTTCCACATTCAGATGTAATTGTGAAATTCATTTAATTTTGCAGAGGTGCAGAGGAATGTGACAACAGCAACTTTAAGGAGACTTCTACTCAACTAACAGGGGCAAGGTACAGTAAATGTACAGATACATTTTATTATAATCACACTGGACTACAGATAAAATGCTTCCACAATAGGAGTAGTGAAACTTTACCAACTTTGAGTAACAAGGAACTTTCACAGATACAGTCTTGGGTCAAAATATGAAATAGTGAAAATTAATGATAGAATGGGTTTTAGTCCAAAGGAATATTTGTGTCAGAGCTACCAGATCTACTTCAAAACACTGTCTGTCCATAACAATACATTCACTTCACAGGCTCTCTTTCTTTTCTTTCTCTTTTTGTCTCTATAAATTCATTTGCCAATTTATGATTTAAAAAATACGAAAAGGCATTTTCTCTGAAATTATCTGTCTAATGTGACATAATTGTTTGTATTGTCATTTCTAACAGTTTTAATTTTGTTAAAAACTCTAGTTATTAACTTAACATTCCATTTTCCATAGCATTTATTTATTTTGTCCTTGTTTATGTTTTTCCTTCTTTTGTTTTTATCCTTGAATTTATTTTTGCGCTGTGTTCTAATGTATATGTATAATCAGTTTATCTTGTACTTTTGTAATTTTATAATTCTGTGCAGTCAAATCTTAATTTATTTCTTATGTATTTCTTATTTCACCCTTGTCTTAAAATTGTATTTTAATTGTTAATCAATGTGAAGCACTTTGGGCTACAGTTTTTGTATGAAAGGTGATATATAAATAAAGATTATTATTATTATTATTATTATTATTATTATTATTATTATTGGCAAATGAATGAACTTATCAAGCAATTTTTATATTTCTATATATATATAATTAAATATGGCAGGGTCAGTCCTCCATATTTAATGTAACTCTTGGTATTTATTCCTGTTTTCATAGTATTGAATTGGAGTGGGATCCAAATGAGGAGGCAGACTCTGTGTCAGAGGATGAACAAATGGGATCGGAGGAAGATGAAATGTCAGAGGAAGACATGAACTACCACAATGACACAGATGATGATGATTATCATCCTCCTAAGCGCGAACAGTAGGTTCCAGTACTCCGTGGCTCCGTCTCCTTTCAGTTCAGTGTGTTTTTTTTCTGTGATTTTGTTTTTTAATACTTTATTTCCAACAGGACAGGTGATGGTTTAAAGACATCTGTACACGGATCCAGACCAGACAAGCGGAGGAAGCTTCACTGTGTAAGAGAATAAGTTAGATGATCTTTGTTCAACCGTGTGTTTAATTCACTGCCTGGCCAAAATAAAAGTCACACACACACAATATTTGACTGCACCTGTGGTTTTGATTAAGGAGACATTTATTGTAACGTCTTTTTTGTCACATAATGTTTATCTAGTGTCACAATAAGGTTCATAATATACATTTTTTTCATACATAGTTGCATTAATTTTTGATTATCAATGATGGTCTGATTCTCCATCATCAAAAATCAGAAATGAATGAAACTATAGTTGGAAAAATATTATGAACCATATTGTGACACTATATAAGCATTATGTGGCAAAGATGTGACAGTGACGGTCTCCTGTAATCAAAACTGGACATGGTGCAGTCAAATATTGCATGTGTGAGTTTTTCTTTTTCTTTTTTTTTTTTGCTTGGGCAGTTTATAATAATGAAGCGTTTTGTATCATAAGTTACCACAGTTATCACGCAATCACTAATCTGAGCTTCTTGTGATCAGGAGGACACGGAGGAAGAAAGTTGACAACGAGCAGCAGAAGACAATGACATACGTGAACAAATAAATATGACACACACCGAACAAAACAGCACAGCAACCCCAGGTGAAACTTACACCTGAGTCTGTCAACTGTAATGTGTGGATTATCTAAATATGAAGAGTTTTTTGGGGGGGTTGGGGGACACTGATACTGATGCATTATTGCCAAATAGGCTTCTTGAGGCAACACACTGAGGACTAGAGGTTGAAAAACATCACTGTGTCGGCCTACACCTGACCCCCCCCCCAACCGACTGAGTAAAATGGACTTACAGAATCTTCAGTGACATTGGTGGAATGAGTTGTGCGAGTGTTTCAGCAGCTGTAGCGTACAATTTTTACTCCCGTATATTTTTCACCCCTTCCAAACTTTCAGGCACGACCGCATTCTTTGTACTGTTGTTTTCAGTATTTATAGACAACAGGCAACAACACAAATGTATCAAAACAATCCCCACCACCCCCACCCACACAAGAACACTCACTCCCAGTGCAACAAAACATTCCTGACAGATAGAACTTAATTATCTATATACACAAGTCCTTTAAAATTTACAAAAAAATTGTCCAGATCTTATAAAAGTCTTGGATCTTTCCTTTGGCCAGGTACGTCAGCTTTTCCATTGCCAGGTTAGAAGACGTTTCTTTAATCCATTAGAACCACTTTTTTGATGTAAACGTCCATTAGTCACCTGGTAGTGAAGCCCTGTACAGATTTTCCCACGAAAATGGTAAAAATTAGGTGAGTTCATTTCCATTGTATTTGGATCAATATAATAGTCAGTCATATGTTTATGTGGTTGACATCATTTTTATCAAAAGTGAATGGATGTATAATTATTTTTTGCAATACTGTAACTTTTATTTACACAGTCGATAATTAATTGCAAATTTCACTATAGATATAAGATGGATTTGTTTATTGTGATTAACTTGATATGAGTTGCTGCATAGTATTTACATTACTGATCTATTACTATTACCTGCTGAATTTACTATCCGGCTGTTCTCAATTTACCCCTTTGCAGTAACTATACCTCATTACAATGACATTGTTACATATATCTTAAAAACTACATTTTTATACATCTATATATGAAACATACCCCTTAAAGCTGTACTGAAGTTTTTCTCGATGGTCCTTTCATTTATTGATAATTTACTATTATAATTTTGACTTTATTTGAATATTCAAAACTACATAGGAAATGGGGGTGAAAACAATACGGGTGTAAATCGAACATGCTGCATGCTGTGCCAAACTTACCCACGTAGTGCACGTGTGTGAAAACACCAATGCTCAGCCTGTTTTATTGGCATGACCTCTGTTTCCCCCCATTTACCAGTCTGATTCTCTCTATCTCTCTTGCTGTTCTCTCTCCCACACCGAATGTGTTACATTATGGTGTTATTACTACCTCATTTGAGTGATTATTTTATCTCTCAGAAAGCTTGTGAAATGTTGCTTGTGAAATGTTGCTTGTGGTGTAAATAAATATTTCTATTTTATTTCAAGCAAATGTTGTATTTTTTTCTTGTGCTTTTCTTCTTAGTGTACACCAAGATGCTGAATTTCTGTATCACAATTGTTTTTTTTTTTTTTTTTTTGGGGGGGGGGGGGG
>JAPSES010122056.1:0-16395 GCA_029822895.1 Maxillicosta whitleyi
TCTAGTCAGATGGAGCAGGAGAGGAGTTCCATCCAGGCAGGTGAGGGTGGGACGGAGGTCCGGGGTCACAGGTCAGGTCAGGGCAGAGATGGGGCGCCGCAAATCGGAGTCTAGCATTTTGACTGTGATACTTTAGTTTCACTTTACTCCACAGCTGATCTGATCAGCCAATTTGACGTGCCCTTTTCATTTTTCATTCATCTTACAATGTTATGCTGAAGCATCCGTTTCATTTCATTTTTCTCATTGAAAAACAATATAAATGGCATTTAGATGATATTCTGCATAAAAAAAAAAAAGTGAAATACTGTACAGTACCTGTAAATGTGGTTTTAGTGTTAGCTTATAGTGTTCAAATTGGCTCTGGGCCAACGTGATCACTCTAAACAGTTTCCACTGTACATAATGTTTTCACAGCTTTAAGAAATTAATCAAATTCACAAACACACGTGCATACAATGGAAATCAAAAACTGCAGAGGAAGATATTGAAATTGAAGACACACACAATAACAAAAAGGGACGGATTCTACTCCCACAAGTGACAACTTTCTTCTGCTTTCAGGTCGTGTGGGAGTTCTAACCGCGGGAACATCGTGACAACTCAAAAGCTTTTGACGTTTCACGCTATGATTGAGGTTCAATGTGAATAATTATTGTCTTTTCCCTGTAAACCTGTGGTGGCACTTAACATTTCATGTTTTTCAAAATGTCAGAGTCAGAGGAAATAAAGCCCAAACTATGATAATCACTTTGAGTTTATGTTAATTACTTAACTTTTTAATGGACTATGGATATACAAATATTTCTATGGACTGAACATATAAAATACCTGAAAAGGTTTACTAGAATGCAAATAAACTAGACCTACTGAAAACCAAAGAATGAGACCGAGGGTCAGGGGTAAAGGCACTGCCTTAGCCTTTCAGTAATCAGTGAGGCATGGAAATATTCCTCTGACCTTTCAGTGACCAGGAACGTGGAAAAAAAAGCAAAAACTACCAATCAAAGCATTTTTTTTTTTTTTTTCAGATGTAAAATTATACTTGCGCTGCATGTAATGAATTTTTTTTCAACTTGAGTGTGTTGTATTGTGTTTATTCTCTGAAAACTATCATATCATGTAATAATGGAACCAGGGCTTGGCTTAGTAACTCATGATGAGTCACTATTTTATTAATATTTTATCCTTTTCAAAGTCCTAAACAAAGAGCAGATTGATAACACTACAGTAAACAGCTGTCCATATTATAATGATGCTGAATTCTCTTTCACATCAGTGTTGAACTACACAACTACACAGCAACTACACAGGGAGTGCTTTGTTTTTATGGTTTAATGTTATGTATAAAACAGACTGTTGAGTCACAGACGACAGCTAACAACCAGTAGATGTGACTGACAGCTCATTTGAGCTATGTCACACTTTCAGAGCTTCTGTTGTGATTTTTTTCTTGAAAGACACTAACTGTGGTTGTAGTTAAGTGTTTACAAGGACAAAGACCTTCAAAACATTTTCTTACATAAATGTTTCATGATGTTCACTCATAATTTCAACCCAGCCTATTAGACTCATTAGTCTACGTTAGCATCAGTTTGATACTGCTTTACCTGACCTGAGCAGAGGCATCATGGAAGGATTACAAAAGGAAGATCGACAAAAGTTTCACTGCCAATAATCCAAGGAAGGTGTGGCGTGGAGGCAACACATTACCAAATACAAACACATTAACAGTGAGGCTAGGGCAGACGTCTTATGGCAGTGGAATTCAACCATTTCTTTGCCTGGTTTAAAGGGCAGCTGTGGCTCAGATGGTAGAACAGGTTGTCCAATGACCAAAGGGTTGGTGGTTCAAATACTAGCTCCTATTGTCCACAGGTTGAAGTGTCCTTGAGCAAGACACTGAACCCCAAATTGTTCCCAGTTGGTCTGGCATGGTACGTTAGTATAGTATCCTCCTACTGGTGTGTGTGTGTGTGTGTGTGTGTGTGTGTGTGTGTGTGAATGGGTGAATGTGAGGCTTTATAAAGAGCTTTGACCAAGGTGTAGAACAGAACCATAGAAGAGGAGAACATTTGTTTTGAGGCACCACTTCCATCTGCCTCCAGCTCGGACAGACTGACACTTCATGAACATGAAATCAGATGGGTGCTAAAGGCAGTACACCCCAGGAAAGCTGCCCTGATGGACTACATCTGAAAAGTACTTGCAGTGTGTGAACAGCAGCTGACCGAGGTTTTCAGGTGATGGATGGAAGTGATTTATTTTGTTGGGTCACTTTTCCATAAGAGGGCAGTCAGAATTCTATAATAGAAGATGGACAGTGAGTCAGTTTTACACGGGGGTCACTTTTCTATCTGACATAGGCTCTACTCTTCATCAACAGGGACCCAGTGGAACTGATCCACTCATTCAGGTTCCTGTGGGTCCATGTCACAGACGACCTTTTCTGGTCGGAAAACACAATGGCAGCAGTGAAGAGGTCTTAGAAAATTATATTCTACTTAGTTCAATTGTTATTTTACTTTCATAAAAAAAAACATATACTATTTTTTTTTATCTTATTTTTAATTTTTGTAATTTTATATTCACTCTATTGTTATTTTCTGTAGTACTGGTGTTTTATTAATATTTTTGCACTGAGTGATTCTATTCTATTCCTTTCTACTCTATCCTTATAATACATTTGAGTTCACAGTGAACAAGCTCAGCCTCAGTCAGTTCACGAACGAACGAACGAACAGTCAGCCGTCAGCCTGCTACCATACTGGGCTGGGCGCATAGCAACAGTTTCCATGACTGTGACAAAGAATGAAGAATGTGGTTCTGGAGATCGCTGCATACTATGTTCGTTTTTTTTTAATGTTAATGCAATTTATAATACAGTGTTTTTTTCTTTGTAATGAGCGTTGCTGTTGAATATGAGCAAAATGGGTTTGAACAAGTGCATGAAACAGTCTGCATCTATTACAGTTGGTTTTACTTTATTTCCTATATTTACCATTATCACAAAGTTTGCACCACTATGGGGTGGGGGCATGTCTAGAGAATAAAATACAGTGGGCTGCTACTACTGATTTATTCAGAACTAGCATTTGTATTCACTTTTTCCAGCAACACCACTCTGGTACTGGACGGAGCTAGCACCATATACAGTACACACGAGTGGTGTGTCGTTCACGAACGAACCGTTCTGAACGAGTCTGTTGCTCAAACAACTGCAAAAGATCTCATGAGACGTGACGTCATCAAAATGAATGAGTGAACGAACTGAACGAACGCATTTCTTTGCTGAACTGACCGACATGAACGAAGTGGTGGAAATGAATCGCCATGTCCTATCACTAGCTTCCAGTACCTTCATTTAACAATGCATAAAGAAGTATGTCACTGGATAGAAACACTCATTTAAACCTGCAAAAAGTATCAGGATTTAAAGTGGACCCCAAACCTTAACTGCACCAGTCTGGCATCACATTCATTTGTAATGTAATGGAGGCATTGTATTTGGAGCTCAGGTCAGCTGGTAACACTGTTAATTACCATCCGTGCTCTGACATTCTGTTTTATGTCGGCTCATTAACCTGCTTCAAACTGTCTGTTTTCCAACACCTTCTGTTGCAGCCTCTCTCCATTCTCCTGCTCGCTTTGTTTGCTCTTCCCTCTGTTGCTCTTTTCCTTCAACTCTGCTTTTGTTCGTGTAGTTTTTTCTGTTTGTCTTTCATCCACCCATCTGTCTCCTTCCTTTCTGTTCTCTTTTTGTTTACTGTCTTATTTAGTCTAAGCCCTCAAATCTGAAAAAATACCTCTCCCTATCAGTCTGAATTCTTTTCACACCAACTTCTTTTATTTTTTAATCACACTTTAAACTTTCTTTCTCTTCCATTTTTGATCACCACCTTTTCATCTTTTATATTTTCCCCTCGTCAGTCCTTCGTGAAACTACTCCAGTGGCTGAAAGCTGTAATCATAGCAGTTCCAAAAGCATTGGCTTTTAGACTCCAACAAAAGTCCAGTCAATTTTTAACCCTCAGTTATTATTTACCAAGTATGTCACATAGAATGCAGAAGAAATATGAAAAAAACAAAAAAAACAAAAAAACCAAATAGGACAATTCATGCACAGGGCAATTCACAGTGTTTTACAAAAATGAATGTGTATACATCATTCTTTACAGTGGTCAATTTATGAATAAAAGATTTTCTGTCTTTTTGACACATCTCAATAATAAATCAATAGTTTAAAAAAAACAAAACCCAGTTACAAATCACAGTAGATTTAGGGTGACCGGGTGTTTATGAGCCACACGTGGGATAAGGTGTGTGTTTGTGTGGGATCATGTGGGACATGCAACTGTAAGGCTGCAACAAAGTCTAGATTTTTAAACCATGTCCAATTTAGTGTCCAGTTTATAAATATGAATAACAATAATGTGATTTATTTTCTCACAGTTGCATATTTTTGCTCTGGGCATTTCTTTTTTGCACAGGTTTCCACATCTGTTTTTTTTTTTTTTTTTGAGTGCATGTTCTCAACCCCCAGTTTAACTAATCCATGTGCAGTAAAACAAAAAGCATAACAGACAATATTTTAACTGATGTTTCCACTTCCAACCAAACTAAAACTTCTTGGACCAAAAGGTTTTGTGCATCCATAAGAACACTCACACATGATGCATTCTGATACAGTACATACAAAGTCATACTCACACCCATGTTTGATGGAGAAATACGTTTGACATAATTCACAGGGTGAGCCACCATCTTTTATTGCATCTTTTTTTGTGCGGAATTCCCATGATTTCCACCAGTATTTTTCCACCAGGCTTTTGCTTTGTGTGTGTGTGTGTGTGTGTGTCAGTGGGCGGGGCTCAGGAGGATACAGGTTGATTTACTCCTGACCCCATGTGCATGTTGGTTGATTGACAGCGGATACAACCAATGATGATAGCGCCGTCTCCACTCTAAAATGAAAGTCATGTTTGGAGAAAAACGACTGCACTACACTTCAGAGAGCCAGAGCCAATTAAATGCAGGACATCCATCCTTTCAATTTGAGTGACGTGTAAAAAATGGTCATAATGCTGTAAGTCCTGTATGATGTGGGACACCTGGTCTCCCTACGTTGGTTACAGATTACTGGTTAAATGCACAGGAATGGCTGAACTCTAACACCTCACCTAACCACAGTGAGGTGACCTGACTATTTCTACTTAATGCAAGCAATGTCACACAGTACTTTAAAAGAAAGAGAAAAGTTGTCGAACATTTCATTTATTTCCCTAATTATACACAGACATGTGTTGTCACCGTTCATGTCACTGAACAGGTGTGAGGTGTATGTCTCATTTGCGTCATAGTTTTCCCACTCGTAGTTGGTCGTGAGCCAGCAGGTTTTTAGCAAGTCTGCCGCTCTCCACTGTTGCAACACCGTCTGAGTGACAGGCACAAACTCCACTCAGTTCAAGGAAAGAGCTCTGGCAGAGAGAGACACGGCTCCTCTCATCATCTCTACTCTTGCTTTTTCACCACTGATGTTTTGTTTACTGCTTCGGAAATATTCTTTCCGTCAGACCGAGGCAAAGAATGTGTCTGGAGTTTTGTTGTAACCTTTAATTAACCTGTAAGGTCTCTTATTATGCGAATCTCTTTGTTGTCAAGCGGTAATCTAAAAAGGCTGTGCAGTGGAGTTGCTACTGTTTACCACTTAGTGCTTCTCTTTTTAATTATGTTCTCATTGCTTCATAAGGCACAGTAGAAATACAGTTGTCTGCTGCATAATTCAACAAATGAACCAACTCGTGGTCTGGTCATCAGTTTTGTGGTTGCTAAACCCATGAGTTTACTTAGGTACAGTTTCTATAATGAGGAACTTTTCAGCTGTCCATCACTAATGCCGTGTTTCTACTGCATGGTACCAGCTGCACTCGACGCAGCCTTTTTGTGTTTCTATTGCAAAAAAAGGACCAGGAATCTGGTACCTGGTGCTAGTTTTTTGGTATCGAAGTTCCAAAATGGGGGAACTGATGCCAGAATGTGACGTGTGAACACTGCAGACCACTGATTGGCCG
Organism: Maxillicosta whitleyi; assembly: GCA_029822895.1. Taxonomy (NCBI): domain Eukaryota; kingdom Metazoa; phylum Chordata; class Actinopteri; order Perciformes; family Neosebastidae; genus Maxillicosta; species Maxillicosta whitleyi. Next base: position 6,072 of record JAPSES010122056.1, read on the forward strand.
AGCTGTCTCTGTGTCATTGTGTTATCAATGTACCCACCATTTAAAAAAAAAAAAAAGATTGGGAGAGCTACAGTAAATATAACAGTACATTAATCAGTCTGCAAAACAATATGATGGCAGTCGATAAAACTACACCATGGTCGGTCGACAAGGTTCAGTCTTTTCTGTACAAGGTCGCCGATGAAAAAATTCTTCTCCTCTTCGTTTTTGTTTTTACCGCCAGCTGTGTTGCAATGTGGATGACGTAACAGAAGTTATGCGCCGCATTGCTATGACAACTAGGTACTTTTACATTAGTAGTATCCTGTAATGGAAATGGTCTCAATGAATAGTACCTGGTACCCGAGTCAATTTGAGTTGAGCCACTTCCATGTAGCGGAAATAAAGTGTCATAAACGAGTCCATTACAGTGCAGAGAAATGATATCCTGGCAACTTCAAACACTTTCAGATACTGTACCTCCTGTGCTGGTTCTAACCCCCAAGTCACCTCATTTGCCGTGCCATTTGGTCATGACTGTTTGTCATCCTTTATCAACACCCAGGATACCCTTATGGTCTCCATGTGAGTCTAGAGAAACACCAAGGACTGTGGACTGAAATACAGGAGATCAGCGTTCATGTCATGATTCATGCTTCGTGTGTTTTTGTTTTTCTTATTCTAGCCTTGATTATTTCTGACTTGAAAAATGTGACCTATGCCCTTTGTTAAAGGGCAATGTTCTGACCAAACATCAGAATGTAACAATTTGGAATTCTTCCACAGCTGGATTGAACCAGTTCACCAAAGGAGCTTCAACCAGTTTAAACCAGTGGAACAAACATTGGTCATTACAACACATTTTGTCCAATCATGTCCTACATTAGCACCTTGATGATGATGGTGTCACAGTTTTAAATCCAACTTTCAATTATTCCAATTTTTGCACAATTAATAATTCATAGAACAACATGATGACCATTCATTTTTTCATTTCCCAAACAGATTTAAGAAAAGAACTCACAAACAAATAAGTTGACAAAGCTGAGATGTGGCCACAGCCATCTTGGATTGAATATGACATACATCTATTTATGTATTTGGACAGAGAGAAAAAGCTAGAGTACCCAGAGAGAACCCATGCACACACAGGGGGTCCTCAAAGGTCCCCTCCCCAGTGGAGTGGAGTCACTGCTCTGTGGCTTCAGTCTGTTCTGCTGAGAAATCTACAGGTAAAAGTCAGTATACTGATTCAGTCCAAACCACTACTAGCACAGGTGTCCTCTGAAGCATTTGACATATTTTTTACTGTGTACAGCCATGTAAACAAATGAAAAATAGGAAAGCACATTATAAACAATGGATTTTGAAAAAATATGAGGATGGAATGATAAGAGCAACAAGTTAAAACGTGAAAATATTAGAAAAGTGGTAAAGGCAGCAGTAAGAGTAGTTACAAGTCTGTCCCAGACGCACACTGACCAATGGAGTCCACAGCGCAGTTGTACAGGGAACGATTAGATTGACCTGCTAATGTACCCGTGTGTGTGTGTGTGTGTGTGTGTGTGTGTGTGTGTGTGTGTGTGTGTGTGTGTGTGTGTGTGTTAGCCAAAAGGCACACTTAATTTCCATTTATTGCATTTCTTAGCAGTGTGCATTTGTTGGCAGCATATGAAGTCTCTGAGCACGTGTGATAAAGACCAGACGGGGGTCACTCCATCAGCTGTTCATTCTGCTGAGTCCTCAGTTTTCGTAATGACTGGACCTGTAACACACACAAATACACACTTAAACACTAACAAACACAGCTGAGACCATGTCTATTCCCACACTCTACTCTACTCTACTGCCAAATAAACTCGTGTCTCCCTTCCAAATGTGACTGTCACCTCCTAAAATAAAACATCTGGATCTATTTTAACCCAAGTGTAGCTCTTTAATCACAGGCAGAACAAAACTCTTACAGTACAAAAGGCAGTCCGCTGTTCAAAAAACAGAAGCTCAGTCTGTCTTCCTCTGCTTCCCACAGATAAAGGTTAAAAATACTTCTAAATACGGTACCACTTCAAAGACACTTTTGACTAAAAATAAGAGAAGTGTATAAGCTTTAGGGTGGAGGAGCTGTGTTGGTGGACTGATGTCTCCATTGATGTTTTTAACAGTAAAGATGCTAAAGGCTTTGGTTTGATGGTTGGCATCATTTGTTTCTCCTCTTTAACCAGGCATGAGAGTGGCTCTGTTAAAAATGAGGAAAACGGCCAGGGGCGGGGTCCCCAGGCCTCGCCCCTGTGCCCCCTAGGGGTCAGTGCCCCCTGAAGCTGTTAATTTTTCATGGTATAAACCACTTAGAAACCATTAAATTTTGCACCAAAATTCATGTCACTCCAAGTGACACTTTAATATAAAAGACACTTCGAACAGTTAAAATCTTCTGTTCTGACAAAACAGGTTAATTAAAGAGACACATAAGGTAGTGAATTCAAAATGTCATAAATTTAAAGCCTTTGTATCAATTCTTATACAAAGACTATTGTCAATCTGATCACTTTCAACAGTTGAACCAACTTTTGCCGACGACTAAATTCACGGATCAGAGCTTCATGTGTTTGTTTTGATCGAGCACCTCACGGAAATTGCCGAGTATTCTTCGTGACCTAGTTTTCCAAGATGGCAGAACACGTGAGCGTGCAGGGCGTGTTTCACTTCCTGTTTACATGCAAACACGTCCTTGTACATCAACACACACAGGTTTGGCCTGCAACACGTGATTGATATACGTCCATGCAGCGTACATGTGCATGGTGTGGGTATGATGCCCAGGTCAAAGGTCTGCTAATATTCGTTTCCAGTCGTTTATTATTTGTAAAATGTCTATTCAGACACTGATTTCCACAGTTTTACCTAGGATTTTACTGATTGATATTTGAAAATTGTGGAAAGGAATTTATTCCCGTGGATTTGGGTCATTGAAAACGCAGAAAATCTCGGAAACGTGGAAATTTCTCATGCCTGTTTAACCACAAACGTTCAAAACCAGATCCACTCAAGAGGATATTCAGATCATTACTGCTTTGAAAAACATGGCAGATCACAGACATGATGAGTGATTTAACCTGGGTCCTCAGTGGGGCTTTTCTGGGGGGAGTAAACATGTTCACTTCATGTCTGCATGGGTTCTCCAATGCCCCGTTTCCACTATATGGTACTACTACTTGACTCGACTCTACGCAGTATTCCTGTGCTGCTTTTCCACTCCATGGAACCAGCTCCCATTACTCTGATGCGACACGTTCCTGTCGTCTGCTCAGAGTTGCTGAAAACTCACTTGTTGTGTATTTTCTGGTCTGTATTTTTGCGTCTTCCACCACAGACTGAATCTCCGTTCCGTCTATGGTGTAGTTTGGTTCTGTCATCATGTGGATTCATGGATCACTATTCACTGTCTACTTCTGCAACTTATGTAAATCGGTCACAGAGAAAACTGTCTGACCAATCAGTGTCTGCAGTGTCCTGACCATGTTTTGGTGTGTGTTCCAGCATTTTGGAAGGCGGTACAAAAAAACTGGTATCAGGTCCAGATTCCAGGTCCTTTTTCGTAATGGAAAAGAGAAAGAGTCAAGTAGAGTTGAGTAGAGTAGAGCCGGTACCATGGAGTGGAAACGCAGCATAAGAGTACCATGACTTCCACCCACGTCCAAAGACTTGCACCTGAACAGGTTAACTGATCAATGTAAATCAACTGTAGATGCGAATGTGAGACATGATGTCATCAGCGTTTATTCATCAGAAAACATGGTTCTTTATGTTTGTTACCGTAGAAGTATGTACATCTCCACATGCAGCTCACTGCCATGTTTCTTGTATTGCTCATTCTCTTGCCATCATTCATTGGCTGAGTGTTAATACTGCCCTCAAAATGGACAAAACTGATGCATGCTCTAAAAAGACACTTCACTTTTAGTGGGGATGCATGATTTTGTTGTATTTTACATTATATTTTTAATTTCTCACTTCTTAATGATGCACCTTTCAATCTTTTTTGCACCCCTACTGTGTGTTCTCTGAGAACCTGTAACTGAATTTCTCCACTGTGAGATTAACAAAGTATCTTATCTTACAATAATGGTTTTCTACAGATGATAGAGATAACTGATAACTTCCTGCTTCTTGTAACCGATACCGATAACAAACAATAGTTCCCATTCTTCAAATTATTTTATTATTTCCAGTCAGTGGTAAAAATTCAGTTGATAGTCAAATAAAGACTACTTTTTAGTGACTGTAGCTGGAGGAGGATTCAGCTGTTAGCAGGTCTTGGTTAAAGATTACAAACAGTACTTGAAGCAATGCACAGATAAAGTTTGTCACAAACCCTGGCCTGCATTAAAGGCCAGTGGTAAAGCTCATGAATTACTATGAACTACTGCTATGAGACAAAAGCAGCTGAGTAAATGTTTTAATGAATTACAATTTACAATCTGGGCAAACTTCAGAAATATACTGAAGATGAACAAACATTGTCATTTGTTACTATTTCATTAAATGTACATAGTCATCCACTGTAATTATCAGCTTCCACACAGTAGCACAGAACCTTTTGTTGTTTCAGATGAGTCTAAAGTTTACTGTTGCATTCTACATGTAAGTGCATCCTTTGTTTTTATATTAAATATTTATTTGGCTCAATGCACCAAATGGCCATTGTATACAAGCTACAATAAAAACTTTGCAGCAAAACATTGCACATGACACCTGTTGGAATGTAACGCCCTCACAACCTATGGTGCATTTCAGTCTGTAACGTGTAATTAATCAACTGTAAAGTGAAGGTGGAAATAATGACACTGGTATGTTGTGTGAATTGCATTGGTTTAGTTTTGCTCCATTGTCGTTTATTCGACAAATATTTTACCATAAAGTTTTAGCAGTTTAAATATTAATGACCAGGCTCCTTGGAGGCATGCCCTCCATAACGCTGCCACAACAACAATTTAAATGAATTATCATCATGCTGCTGTGGAAATTTCTGTATCAGGAGAATTCCAACAAAAGTGCCTTTCAGAGATAATGGATGCATGCAAGTCTCCTGGCAAAGACAAGACACAGAGATTCACTTTTATCCTGCCCAGTACAAGCAAACAAGTGAAACAACTTACTGTTTATCCCTACAAGGACTCACTGATATAAATGAGAAATTAATGCCAACTTTAGGAACACAATCACAGATACACAAACATCGGATACAGTCTAAACATACCATTAAAGCTTTGCTGCTGGACGATTCTGTTGGTGTCTGTAAATTGGAGGAAGACTGGTTTAGACTGAATGTAAACTGTCATGAGATACCTTTTGCTATAATGTGGTGCTATGTAAATCAAATTTGATTGATTGATCAAACAATAGCTGACTGAAGACCCTGCATGTCAGGCCTGGCTCCACCTCGTATTCAGGTTGACATTATATGAGAGGAATGAGAGTGAAGTTGCAAAAAATACAAGTTATTTCAAAGTTCTACTGAACAACAGTTACGTACAATGGTTGTACAGTACAGTTCATCAGCGAGAGATGGGGGGGAGTGAAACATTGAATTGAAAAGGCTGTGTGTGCTAGTACCAGCAGGACGACCCAAGACAACGGTGCACTTAAAATAAACACATCAGCTGCTCGCTCCGTTTATTGAAAGCACTTAGCCACACGGTGTACATTCCAGGTACAGGACGCCAAGTTGACACCATGTCTCTGTCAAATTCATGTCAGAGTTGTATATAAAAGTCAAGAAAAACTGACACAAGAGTAAAAAAAAAAAGTGAAGTAATAGCAATAGCCTACTTAGTGCCTGGGTGTGATGGAGTCAGCTGTCAGTGACCATACGACTGGATTTCCCTTCCCTTTTAAGAATGTATCTGTCTGATTGAAGCATATGGCCTGTTCTATCTCACCTCTGTGAAGCTGAAGCAATTAGATTATATTTTGACACTTGTGACTCAGGAAAGTTAAATATTTGAGCCATGCTCAGAAAATATAAAACTAAAACAGAACCAGCCCTTTCTGTGATAAAGTGTGTTCTTACTTGTTTATCATAAGATGTAAATGTAATTTCACATTTTTCATTCAGTAGTACCTTATTTTCAGCAGGGTGTGGAGGAAGAATATTGTTTTCCCCATTAAAATATGTTTTTCCAGTTCCTGCATATTTTTTTTTTACAACTTTGTGTATATTTATTATTATTATTATTATTATTTTACAAATCACATAAAACCACAGCAAGTTCCATTGTACAATCAAAGATTTTTACTCTGGAGGGAATGATTAACTGAGTAAACCCAAACACCATAGACAAGGTTTGGGTTCATCTAGCAGACACCCCCTGTCTGCTGCATCCTAAGGATGGTTGGTTGACACAGAATCAAAATAGGCCATGTTCAACACCCCCACTGCTGAAGCAGCTGTTCAGAACACTGACCATAAAGGTGTGCCTGAAGCGGCACCAGTCCTTAAACCTGCAGTGGACACCAGCTCTAAAGGACGTCAGTTAGCTGCAGGAAGAACGCTACTGAGCTCAGCAGGCGAGTTTAGAGCAGGGGTCACATCCTGGTCCTCTGGATCTACTGTCCTGTATGTTTTATGTTTCCTGTTCCAGCACAGTTGATGGTCGTTGTCAGGCAGAGCTTGACGATAGGCTTATCATTTGAATCAGGTGTGTTGGAACATGGCTACGTCTAAAACATGCAGGACAGCAGCTCTTAAGGACCAGGGATGGTGACCCCTGCTGTAGAGGGAACTGACTGGCAGTTTTTCAGCTCAAACTCAGGCACAGGAGCTCAGTAAGTCAGTCTAAGTAAGTCAAGAGGGGGGTTGGAAAGTGTCATGGGTATTTATGGGTAGCATGTATGTATGGGTAGATCCAATGGGAGACATTAGGCAGTGGAAGCATTATAAATGGTAAATGGACTGCTCTTATATAGCGCTATATCTACCTTTTTGGTTCTCAAAGCGCTTTTCCATAGGCCTCACTTTCACCCATTCACACACACACTCATACACCAGTAGACGGATACTATGCTAATCTACCATGCAAATTATAGTGATTTCATTATAGTGATGTTCTGAATCTCACTGACAAATGGAGAAAAAAAAAAAAAAAACAGACTGGGCACTGTTGTGATCTTGCCATGAACTCCATGAGCAACACCCTTTGTACATAAAAGTTCATTCTCTTGTAAAGAAAACACAAGGGTTCATGTGACTATACACTGCTGAGAACACATTAATGGGTATTACAAACCCTTACAGAATTAGATCCTCTTAATTCCCCTTAAATCATTCAAGTTTTAAAGACATGTTTAATGATACTGACCAGTGTTTTGCTCCCATTTCATTAATTGTCTTTCTGTGTTATCTGTTTATTGTCTGCTCTTTGCTTTTTCCCTTTCTTTCTTTTCCTGCCAAAAAGTCATAAGAAACTGCACATAATGTCTTGTTTGAAAATGGTGATGCTTAAAAGAAAAGACAATCTCCTGAAAATAAAACTGTCTTTTTAAATAACAACCATGAAAACACTATTTGAGCATAATTATTCACTTGCAAAGTGGAAAAATCTGACTCAAAATATTTCCCCCCTCTAATTATCACCCACTTTGAGGTTTATATAAGCAGACACTTCGCCATTTAAATAGTGTCATTCCACCAGCAGCAGTCACAGCGCTTTCATGTAGATGTACAGATGAGCTCATGTTCTCACCTGGTCATCGTATTGTACAAGTCTTTCTACTCTTGCAGCTCGGATCACATAGTGAGAGGTGTGAATTTGCTTTTAGCCTGTTCACACAAACATGAACACACAGATACAAGCACTGGGTCAAATCCATTATCAGAGGAGCAAAAGAGGCAGCTGACAGCAGCACCTTTTATTCCCACAGGAATCACTCACACACTTACACAGGTGCTTTCACGTACATAACCATTAACCATCATTTTTATCACCATTGCATATGGATAATGAGTCATTTTAGAACTTACTATAGAAGTACTAATGTAGGATATTCCTTGGTCCTTCCTTTGTATTAATATTATTATTAAGTTTCAGCTGCAGGTTGGAAACTATAAAGAAATGCAACAAAAAAGGTTGATCAAGTTCTCCACAACAGCTGCTGATGCACTTTTTGAGAAAACTTGGTTTGCCTATTGTTTGCTTTTTTCAGTCGGTTCAATAAAACAGTCTTGCTGATCATGGCAAACTAAGGTTAAGGTTATGTTTATTGTTTCCCAGAGGTAAACACAATGTTGGACCAAGAGAGCAGCTTGATAAATAAGAATACAACTACCCAAAAAAAAATCAGCTCCAATCCATTAAAAGTCATAGTGTGAATACCTGCAACACCACACTTTTCCTACACAGACAAATAAAAACCCGTGTATCCTCCAAAAGTCATCTATGAATCAGTGATTTCTAAATCATTTCTAAATGCCACAAAAGTGCAGCATTTCATTATGAATATATATATATATATATATATTTAAATTCAGGACCCTTGATTTGAAGTGGGGGGTTCTTGGTAGTGTATGTATTATCCCACCTATTACATGACTATTAATTAAAGAAATAAATAATTTGACAAAAAATAATCATAAAGTGATTTAAATGAAATAGACTAGTCCTCGTGCTCATACTCATCTTCTGCGTGTCCAGATCAGGGTTGCGGGGACAGCAGCTTTAGCAAAGAAGCCCACACAGCCCCCCCCCCTCAACTGGCTCCTCTGGATGTGGAGGAGCAGCGGCTCTACTCCCAGTCCCTCCCTGATGTCTGAAGTCCTCACCCTACGTCTAAGGCGGAGGCTGCACACCTGCAAAAGAAACTGATTTCAGGACATTGTACCTGCAACCTCATTATTTTAAATAGACTCAGGCTCAGTTCTATATTCTGGTCCAGTTCTGTAGCTAAAACTGGTAATAGCTGTGTTAGGTTCAGAACTCACAGTGGGTCCATCTTTATTGGGCTAACAGTTGGCAGAGTGAAATATGTATCAACATTATGATGTGTAAATTCAGTTTCCTAACTAAGACCAAGGATTGTGTTGATCTACATTCTTGATCAAAAGGTTGGGGTAGCAACTGAAAGAAGATCACAAGAATTCTCTCCACAGGGTGTTTGGGCTCTGCTATAGACAAACACCAAACAGACATTACACAAAAAGACAATGAAACACTAAATTAGAAAGAAAAAATACCATGAAGAATGATACAAAAGTACCATAAAAGACACACGGTTTTCAGGGCGGCTGTGACTCAGTGGTAGAGTGGGTTGTCCAATGGCCAAAGAGTTGGTGGTTCAAATCCTGGCTCCCTCTGTCCATATGTCGAAGTCTCCTTGAGCAAGACACTGAACCCTAAATTGCTCCCAGTAGGTCTGGCATGGTACATTAGTATAGTATCCTCCTACTGGTGTGTGTGTGTGTGTGTGTGTGTGTGTGTGTGTGTGGGTTTGTAAAGCGTCTGAGTACCAAGGTGTAGAACAGATCTATAGAGGAGCAGAACATTTACCATTTATATGGGAACACTCTGTTACATACTTGTTACTGATAATATACGACACAGTGGTTCATACAGATTCCAGTGGCTCAGGCCTTTTTCGTTGTGGGTTGCACGTCTCATATATGTTTGGACCCGGAACCAAGAAAAAACATGAGGGTTACATCATCACTTACCATCCCTTATAAGGGCATGATGTTTTAGGTGTGGAGAGTCCTTGTGATGGTTGAAGGTAGTGAACCGAGTGAGACAAACCAGACCCCACTTTGCAACACCTTCACCACCCTCAACAAATTAGTTTGAAAAAAGGTTACCAGTTTAAGTTGAGACATTGCAGTTATTATATATTTTGACTACTTTAAGTTGTTTTCAATCAAATTTTTACAGTTAGTTTAAAATCGTTTACCAATCTGTAAACACGATCTATGTCTAAGTCAGTGTGTTTTTGATTGAATTCAGCAGAAATTATAAACTGAGTATGTGAAAAAGGCTATTGTAGGCTAGGGTACGTGACAGGATAACTGATTTTAGATTTTACCCGGGTGGAGACAACAGGAGAGCAGAGAAGTGATGAGATGAAAATGAAATGACTGCAGATTTATTTTACAAAAAGGAAAACAAAGGAACTAAACTAAGAACTAGAAAAACACTCAGAGCACAAACCTCCTCCCAGCAGCACAGTTCAAACACATATTGTGACTGACCCCCCCAATATTACTGCCACATTTGTTTTTTTTAATCTATTTGATTAGATTGTTGACACTGTAAACAAACCCACAGAAATGTGAATTCCATGGACTAACAAAGAAATGAAC